>JAHFWJ010000148.1:0-57630 GCA_028555115.1 Himalopsyche japonica
AGAGCACTTTAAAACAGAACAAAAGTGTTTCGGGTCTAAAAATATTACAAGTTTCAGAATAACAAATGTGTAAAACACATCAAAGTGTAAGTTAACTTTGTTCAATTTACAATAAACTTTTACTTTATTAATGAATAAGTCAAATCTTCGAAGATCTTTAATGTTAAAAGGAATCAAAACGTATACAAATACTTATATTTTACTCATTATTAACTTAATATCAAATTCACACATACAAATTTTATATTGGTCTAAAATCTCATATATCAAAATTAAAACTATTGATATGTAGAGGTGCAACACGATGTTATTTATTGTTTGTATTCTTGAGACGCCATTAAATTTTCTTTCTTATTGCATATAGTTTCCTCTAAAGGAAATGATGGCCGTATTTCAATTTTAATACTATAAATAAGACCAGTAATAAACAATTGCAAATAAGAAGTATATATTCGGCTGGAAACATTCCTGAACACTAAAACACAGTACGCGGCGCAGTGTTATTATCCCCAAGAAATTTACGATGCAGTTTTCATATAATTTATGAATTTACGATTATTATTGTGGAAGTTTAAATAATTTCACAATTTTATATTTCCCAAAGTTTTTCGTTGCACATTATACCAATGAAGATTTACTGCTTTAATCCTATAAGCAGTATTACTATTGCCATAGTTATTTTGTGTCTCTCGAGAGAAATTTTTCTTAAAACTTTAGGATACTCAATAAATTTGTCGGTATGGACGTCTCACTTATTTGCCAGTCGTTGTCCATTGTAATGACTGCTTTTAAATTATTGTTTTTAGTATGAAATGTTCATTTATTCATTTATTTGTCAGCATATTCTCAAGCCAAGGCAAGTGTTCCAACTATATTAAAAATAAGGGTTTTAAAGCTTATTTGTTCTTATGAAAACAATATATTTTTCATTTTTGCAAGACGTGTAAGGATATTTTTAAAAACTTTAAAGCTCTTTTATCAGGAGTTGGTAGGAAAAGAATAAAAGCATTAAAGGTATTATTGTCTGTATTACAATTAAATATCATTTTATGGAAAATCCTTTTAAAATTTCTGCTCAGAAAATCACAGTTAACAACCATGTCAGAAAAACAGCAGTAATAAGTTAAACAGTAAAAGTTTTACGTTTGGCAAAAATGGGTATATTTTCCCGCTCGACGAGATCAATGTGAAATTTTCAATTTGTAATCTGAAATCTTGTACATCAACGTTTTGGATGTTTCTATTTCTTGACTTGGTTTCGAATCTGAATCAACGCATAATATTTTTTGAAAATTATTTATTTATAATGTATTCTATACTGTTAATAAAAATTTGTTAATCTGTAGTGTGAAGTTCAAAACTGAGAAATTAAATAAATTTGCAAAATTAGATGCAGAACGACATATTATTGATTATTAAAAAAAATATGCTTACGTGATTAAACTCTACCACCGGGGTGAATTCTGAATAAGGGTATAAATAGAATATTTTAAATCACTTTAACTTATATATTGAGCGATTCCTTTTTCCTTCGACTCTTCTTTTATCAGGTACAATTGTGCATAGTTAAAAATCGGCCGATTGAGTTTCGTTTACATAAGCCCAAAAAAATCTTAAGTAAATTATTCACTATTCTATCAATATTGCATAATGGATAGCGGATATGAAACATCGTTTGGATACAAATTGTGGGTGACAGCAGGACAACTAACTTGTTGAAAAATCCAATTTCTACAATATTGTTTACTATCACTGACTTATGTATATTTTATCATACAAATGTAATATTGAACGCGTAAAAATACTCCAAATTTATTCAATGTTGATTCATAATGCGGAACGCAGTACTAACCAAGAATTTTTGATTTTTATTTAACAATTCTGTATCCGATATAGCAATAAGACTCATATTAAAATACTTCCTATTTGCTTTATCATTCAATTCCTGTGCAGAAAATATATGAATTCAATTCAAAGGAAAAATAAGTATACGCTACATTATTGCTAGAAATGATTCTGAATTCTTGGTTCACCGTTATACCATATTTGTATGGAAATTCACAATGTAAAGTTATCTCTTTGCTAGCATTTTCTATGAATCATACTTTGCATTAGGCTTTTTTAATTTAATGAATTTTGTAGTTGATAATATGAAGTTTAATTTTCTTAATAACGGCATTTTTTTTAATTTTTGAAAATATCATTCAATCCTTTAATTTTGAGAGTCTAATTTTGACCGAGGTTGAATATATTTAGATCATTTAACTAACAAAATGGGACGTTATAATCATCAACTCGTTTTCGGCTGAGTCACGTAAAAGATATTCTAACTGCAAATATTAAATAAAGTATTTCAAAAGCGTTAGTGTTAACCAAAAGTATGGAGTTTACCAGAATAATCAGGAAAATTTTAATTAATTCTATACAAACATTCGCCAATCTTTTAAATCGCCAAAAGGGTTGTTTGTGCCATATTAAATCAATATAAAAATAATGAAAATATTTAGTTTTCATCGATTTAAATAAAGAATTATTTTTTTGCAAAAAAACTATTTACCATACAACTTTCTAATGCTTTAAAATATTGTAAAATAGCTGTAGGATATTTAGTAAATGTCAGAAACAATGTGTAGCTTTATAATTTGTTTAAGCTTTGGTTAATCAACGTCTGTAAACATGTTATATAGTAAAAATATAGGAAAGTAATCTCTCAATAAAGTTCAAAATCAAAAAGGCTTAAACAGTTGACCACAAGTATTCATATTTATATAAGTGAATAAAAAATCGTTTTATACCTTGGCTGTCTCATACGGAGAGCAAGACGAATTTTATATATCGGAAGCTTTCAGAATAGAAGAAAAGTTGAAGCTTTTATTTAAAAAGATCGCTTTACGTTCATTTAAAAAAAACTTATACGTTGTGCTAATTCAATATTTTAAATCGGGGATACTCTCACGTTGCAGTGATTTAGCATTTTAGTAACAAAAAATAAATAAAATTTACATTTTACTTTGCGCCGTATCAAAATCATAAAACCCGGGAAGATCTGTTTATATTTAGCAAGGGGAAGCCGATCCTTCAATTGGCCATTTGGTTTGTAATAAAATTTCATGATTGATTATCGACATGCGTCAAGTGGAAATCATAACTTTACGATCATAGCGTAATTTGGGCCAACTCCAAAAGGGAAACGGTTCCTTCAAATCAACAACTACATAAAGTATAGGCTTCCTAAATTGATTCTGATATTTTTTCTTAAGCAGTAGCTCTATTTTTCCGTTTGTTTCTCTGGCCTCATCTATTTTCCTTCCGATAAAAATAATTGAATCACCAGCGGCGCCGGCGCGCGTAAAAATTCTCTATATTTCTCTTAGAGAATATAATGTTAGGAAAAATGACGCAGGGCAGTGGGGAAGTGGGGAATGGGGATGTCTTCTCCTTTTCGAGTAACGAAGGCATTTTTATTTTAACGCCAAAATATAATACGGTGGCTATCTTTTTTATGTGAAATAATACCATGATTCGTTTCTGTTTCAGTATAAAAAATATTTGTTTTAAAAATAGCGCTTTATGTAATAGATATTATTTATTACCGAATCTGTACACGGCGTTTTATGGTTTCATTTTTTTTTCAAAGCAATTATTTTTATAAAATCAATACTTAACGGTATTTTTTGTAGTGAAACTATGTGAAACTGTGAACCTGGTTGTCGTTTTCTTGGGTTATTTTTTACTATTTTGGGAAGACTGGGTAGAAGCTTACGGCATTTAGCATAAGCAAATGCAACCTTAGAACTCTATCATATTTTTTTCACTGCTTAAAATATAATCAAAGCACATTTCAAAATCTATCGAAGCGAAGTTTTTTTTTATCTGCTTAAAAAAGTTACAAATAATAAAAAAAATGTATATTTCCTTACCAAAACTTAAATATCTTTATCTCTCTTAACGAACAAACTAATATATATCGATCACCATTGCTTAACCCGCTACGGGGAGCCGTTTTGTTTCCGTAATGGATCATTTCCGTGCCATATGTAAACCTATTGATACAGCCGCCTTTTTCGTTTCATTTACAATTTTTAGTTTTATTGCGAGCAAGAAACAAGGTAAGTCGCTAAAACTGGAGAGAAGATGTATTGTGTAATTTTTCTACACGTCCACATATAGATAAGCAAATTTTTCGTTTAAGCATAGTTCTGACGATGGCGTGAGCCGTAATAGTTATCAACAATATCTTAAAAAATAATAATTTTGTAAAACTAAAATACATTGCTATTTTTTTTACCGTGTTATAATGGAGTTCTACCAAGTGAATGCCAATTCAATCAATATCTTTATCTGTAACAATAAAGAATCTACATATATTGGAGGAATTTTTAATGTCCAATAAAAACACCAATCATTAGTTTTAATGTAAAATGAAATTTAATAATTTATATTTGATTTGCCTTGCCTCTTAAATTTCACGAACGAATTCAACCGTCTAATTTTATTTCATTCATTTGAGTGCACATCGCAACGATGACATCACAATGTCGAGGAATCGTTATTTTATTGAATAAATATTTTGACTCACCTCTGCAATGTATGATATCTGTAAATCTGTTTTCAGTAGCGAATGTAGAAAATATTTAAGAAAAAATAAATATATATACTGAAAATAACAGCTGAGAGAGAAAATGAGGGAAATGCTATGTTGTATATTGCTAGACACCTAAATAGCTTTTGAGTGTCTAGCAATATGGCATTAATTGTCACATGTCTGCAATAAAAAAACTTTTATACTTTTTAATGAAGCAATAAAAGATTGCTTAAATTATTTATTTTTTTAACTAAACTAGTCGAATGTTTACTTCTTTTCCGATAAAATTCTCATAAAAAATTTATGTTAAAATTCAGTCAGCTAGAAGCTTATGACACAATTCAAACAAGTCTAAGTCGTAGTGACATAGAAATTGATATTTACCAAGACGTCTTTTTCTTAAATAAATTACCACAAATTAACCACCGAAATAGTCAAAAAAAATGTTTTTCATAGAAATACTTTGATTTGTTTTTGTATTGAATTGTTGCGCAGTATTTATTTGACTATGAATAATTAATTTTTCAAAACGCGTGGCTTTAATTGAGTCACAATAAAATGCTCTATTGATAAACGGCCTCCGTTAAAAAAAACAGCGGAATAAATACTCGCAAATAACCCGGCGGTATATTTTATTTTTCGAATATCACAAATTTAATTTGCCAAAAACTTTTGTAGAGTATTAAAACGCTGTGTTTTTTCATTCCGCGAGAGAAAATTCTGCGGAAAATATAAAGTTGGTAAAACATTGTTCTCGTTTTTGTGTAGCGAAATTGTATTTTTCTTCTATCCGTGAAAAATTGTTTGTAATACTCGACGATAAAAACCGCTCTGTAATTTTCATTTGAAACGTAAGCACTTTTGATTTCAACGCATTTACTCGATGTGCTTTTTGCTTCGATGTAATCTTAATATAAAATTGTCGTGAATTTGCGACCACTTTGAAAAATATATTTTCTTTTTTTTGTATCAATTTTTTTAGGTTTGTCTGTTGGCACCCATCCAATTAAGAATTTTTTTGAATAAATTTTGATTTTCCTAATCGATATAAAGATTCATTCATTTAATAAAAACACTTAAAACTCTGCAGACATCTTAAACTGCAAGTTTCTTTGCATGCGTGTTTATTGGCTTTTCAATCAAATCGAAATTTTCAATCAAAAACATAAGTCAGTATTTGTTTACTCAAAACTCTACAAATGAAAAGAAAATTTTAGTATAAAATATTATCTTTAATCGAACTTAAAATCATACATTAGCTTTCAACAGCCAATAAATTAAAAAAATATTTGTGTGGTGTCTTAAAAATATGTTAGATTTTACGGCGTTACACTAAAATAATTTTGGATAAGTATCAAAACATATATTCAACGAAATGATTAATGCTGGTCCAAAATTTGTATGAATATAAATATGACAACCATTTTTATTCCTCTTGAAGACTATACTAGACATCTATCGAAGTTTCAATATTGCAATGACAGACATTTATCAAGGAAACGTGAAAAACAAGTTCACTTTAGTATTTACTTCAATCAACAGTTTGGCTTTGATATAAATTCTTTGTGAGAAGAATTCATTTGAGGTTTTTGTTTGATTCATTTTTTTTATTTACCTTGGTTACTACACGCACTATAGTAAAGTTTAATATAACTGGTATTAACAATACCGAAGATTTAAGCCATAGTGGACGCAATTTAAAGTCCCATAATTTAAATTCTCACAGTTGTGTATTTTTATTTCAATTATAAATTTTAAAAAATCATTGTAAAATACTTTTTACTGAATCATAGTATTTGGAATTTTTATTATTTTGGACTCGATTTTTTTTTTTTTTTGAACATTCACTTAGAATATTATTTGAAAGACAGCTGTAAACAACATTTTCAAAATTTACGTGAGCTTAAAATCTTCATGGCACAAATCAGTCAATTTGCTGATTGAATAAAGTTTTCCTCTTTTAAGGAGCATTTTCAATCAAAGACATCGTTTGAAACGCTCATTACAAATAATAAACAATTTGAAGACTTTTATCGATCACTAAGAGTCTGGCGGTATTCAAGTTCTCTCCGCTCATATGATGATGTGTTTATTATATTAATATTATAATTTTGATCTCATTAAGATTATTAGAAATATTTCTATTAGTAACATATAACACAACTTTTCGAATAAATGTTTTTCACTAGAGTACATGCACCACAAAATCAGGGTAAATAATATGTATAAAAAGAATAAAATTAAACGGTAAAAGAAATTTTTCATACGACGCTTCAATGCAAAATCCGATATTTTCATTCCAGAATATTAGTAATAAGCGAAATTCCGAATTTGATATTGTTTAACTTTTGTAAATTAGAAAATTATGTTTATTTTAACACTTCGTTTACCACAATTTTCAATTGTTGTAATCGACGTGAAATTTTATGTATTGACAGTAAGTAACTTTTAAAATTTATCGGATATTGTGTGCCATTTAAATTATTGACCTTTTTTCCGGTGAATTTTATTTTTTATGGTTAAAATTATTTGTGGTTACGTATTATACCAAATGACTTATAATGTATTATATTTTCGTATTTTTTGTTCGGTTTTGACATGTCCGTTTTATGTTGTTTAACGTCTCACATTTGTGATTTATTTCTTGAATAATATGAACGACATTCTTTTTTTAATGTATAAAATAAACAACTGCTAAAAAATATTAACTAGTGAATCACCCATGCCCTAGATTTGGGATTCGCCGATAAGTCGTATCTGTCGACGCAATTTATATAACTGTCATAAAATTTACTGATTGCGTATAACTCAGTATTCAGGAGCAGTGAAGTGTTATTAAGAGAGATTTCCTGATTGTTTAAAATAATGTTAAATATTCGTTACGGTTGTAATTCCACTGCCATTCGTAAATAAAGCTCTTTTAAGCCAGTCATTTCCGCTTTCAAATAATTGTGATCACCAAACGACCTTAATAAAAGCATAAGCATTATTTATTTTGTATGTTACATTTTATACAACATACAAATCATCTCACTTCAAAAAATATGATAATAGTTTTTAATCTGCGTTACAAAATTGTATCGAAATATAAGAATATTAGCAGTATATATAGCAGTGGATAATTGATCAAGTCGGAGAAATCATGCAGGCCAACAATGGTTTCGTTTACTATGTTTCTCGTTGGTATGTAATTTTTTTTATAAAACAAGCCCGCATTTGCTATTTTTATAGACGCTGACATTATCATTAATAGATGATACCCGACATTCAATTGATCATTTATCAACATTATATCATTTCATTTTCATGTTGCATAAAGCTATACCAACAATGAAAAACAGATTCACAATTCGCTAATCACGTTATAAAGGAAGCACATTATACAAATTCAAACTTAGCGCCTAAGCGTTTGCATCTTTGTAGTAAGGGTCGCAGGATGACGGCTTTAGTACAGCTGGAAATCAATAGAAATCAATTATCACAGAGGATTCGTAACGAACAAACTAAGATATGTCGATCACCATTGCTTAACCCTATGCGGGGTGCTTCTTTGTTTCTGTAATAGACCGCTTACGTGCCATATGTAAACTTATTGATATAGCCGCCTTTTTAGTTTCATTTACATCTTTTAGTTTTATTGCGAGCAAGAAACAATCTAGGTTGTTCAAACAGGAGAGAAGATGTATAGTGTACCTTTTCTATACAGCTATATATAGATATGCAAATGTTCGTATAAGCACACTTCTGACGGTGGTCGAGCCGAAATAGCGATCAACTATATTTAAAAAAAAATTGTAGAACCAAAATACATTGCTATTTTTTTTACCGTGTTGTTATTTTTGTCCTCACTCATGGTCACCATAAAAGCATCTGACTATTCAAAAATCTTAGACAATAGCGGAAGAATCAGAATCCTCGGAATCATTACAGGAATTATTTTTGCCGTTGTGTAATGGCTACGACATTATTTTATGAGATATGCTTTAAGATTTTATCCATTGTGTTTTTTGAAGTTCGCGAAATTTACGAAGAAAAGGTACAATTTTATTCGAGTAATGGCCATTTCATTTCAACATTTCCGGGAGTTCTTTTTGATTAGCCTTTAGAGACATGTCAAGCGAATTTCGTTTTTTGCCATGCCATATTACAAAATATTTTACTATTACAGCAAGCTGGAATTTTTTTCCAAAATTCCGAGGTGGATTTTTTTCATACAAGGCTTTCAAAATTAGTATAACAAAAACTGTAATTCTAGTTATGTTACTTATATTCCCTTACACAAACTTAAACTTCATATCCATTGAAAATAAAAAGATAAATTTCAAGATATTTTTTTTTCGCTAATTTTAACTTTGTATCTCAGTATATAATACCTTGAGTTAAGCTACTAATATTTTCAATAAAACGTGCGGATTCGTATACCAGATTACCGCCTTTAGGATCAGTGCTGTCAAATGCACAACATGTATTGTGGTTTAACTGCTGTTGTGGGTGACATGTAAGAAGATATAGTCACTACTGAGTTTAAATACATATTTTATGTTACTACAGACTAACCTATTACTTAAAGATGGCCGACAATTGTATATGTCACCTAAAACGAAAATAAAATTTTTACTTCAAAAAACGTTTACTTAATTTGTAAAAAAAGACTCTCCTTTCATTTTATTCTACCTTACAAATAGTTACTAAATGCACGTTATTATTTCTAAATATTTTGTAAAAAAAGAACATTATTTATATAAGAACAATATTAACAGTTCATAGCGCTGTGCTATCCATTGGCAGACTTCATACATAATTAAATACAGATTAGAAATCTGAGCATCTGCTATCCACTGCTAGGCAATTTGCATGCCACTACACAATTGTGTATATTATTTACTCAATAAGCATAGACAATATACTGAGATACAAAGTTAAAATGCTTTCAGTTGTCTTTGAAAGCAAAGTTAAAATAAGACAACAAACACATTCGTTTATCTTGTTTTGCATTTGTTTTACCAACACGTCATTTTAATTAAACTGGTGCGTTGATTACTAATCGCATTTGAACACAATGGTTGTGCTTTTCACTGCCAATTAATTTTCAAGCAGAATTTCAAATATTCACAAGTTTTATTATAATAAGCATAACGATTTGTAAAAAAAATAATTATAAATGATCAAATCTACTAGCCATTACAGTATCATACCTACTTTTAAGCTATGCAAAAAATATTTGCCTCCCTTTTATATATACTTGCCTAAAGGGATACACAGAATATTAAAATTGCCATTTCCATTCTATTTCGTTCGCAGTGTATCTTAGGCAATCTTTCTAAAAGAATATGTTTTAAGAAATAATTAATTGATAATAAAATAACTACTATTCTTTTCGACCGATAAATATCGGCTATAAATCATCAATTTATATTCTTTATATTTACATCCCTTATTACGTCCCTTTAAAAATTGACTAGCATATTTCATCAACAACAAAATATGAAAACCTATACATGCAAGCGACTGACTTGTGTCTACAAGTTTTTATACATGTTATTCCGATATTATGGTTATGATCATTCCATAATAAATGTCATATTTTAAATACTCAATTTCATTCGATTTCAAACGAATAAGAAATCTTAACTATCACGCTTAGACTATATGACGATTCTACATAGTTAATCATATATAGTTTTTACAACACTTAGTTATCTTATTCAATTGGACAATATGAAAATATACACAGTGAACACAAAGCGCATTTGTTTTGAATGCGTTTTCTTGAAATACTGTGAATTGGACGTCCCGTCTAGCAACGTATTTCGCTAACAGTGAAATGTTGAAATAGTATTTTATATGGACATAAAAATGGCGTCACACTATCATCTAATCCTCTTTATGCTACTCACTATTTTTTTCTATATCTGTGGAAGGATTATTACAATTTTCTAGCAATAAGCATTAGTAGGCGTGCACATAAATTTTGGCTGTCTGGAAAATTCTCTTTCTCCGATGGCAACTCGACAAGAAATTTCGTCGTCGTTTCGTGTGGCATAGCCATCTTGCAAGAGAAACTGTATGACTTCTCATTACAGCTTTAAATTTATGAAAGCATCATTCCATGATATCAGCGCCTAAGCGCGTTCACAAAATCTCGTGCAGATAATCAGTGGCTTACTGTGTATTCTATGATGACGACAAACATATTATGAAAATTAATAATTGGATAAGTAATTGAATGCTTGGTCTATAGCTAAGAGGTCGTCATCACAGGCTTGAGCCTCGGTATGGATTTTTGATTGAATTTATATTTAAAATATCATCGATTTTTAAATTTCGTGGGTGGGAAACCACCCATTATTTTTTTAAAAATGTGATAAACTAAGTGATTAGATAATCATTGTGGATTTCTAAGCCTTATACATCTTATCATTATTTTCTAAGAAATGACAAAGGTTTTATTATTGCTGAACAAACAGAACATTTTTATCACTGCTTTTTATTATCAAATAGCAATCTTGCGTTATTCAAAAAAATATTTACTACATTATATTAAAATTTTATTTAAAAATAAGTTATAATAAATATATTCTACGTACGCAAATTGGGTAAAATTTATAGTAAAATATTCAAAAATTAATACCTTCGTCAATTAAAGAAGCCAAAAAAGTTCAGTATTTTATAAATTAATAGTAAATATATTTATTTAAATTCAAAAAATCGAATAGTAAATGCTTCATTAATTATAAAAGTTGTTAGGGTAATTATAATAGTTAATAGGTTATAATAGTTGAAATTGATTAGTTTTATATCTTGACACTAATTAAAGTTAATATTTTGAATTGCTATATTCAATTAAATGAACGTCTTTATTTTCAATCTTTGAATTTTACTTTTGACAAATATGAATATCACAAATAATATAATAAAATTAATTGTGCATTTATTAATATTTTATAAGTAAAATATTGTAGCCAGTGTTTTGAATAATATACTTTATATAAAATGACAAGTTTTAAATAATTATGTTAAGGAGACATATAAAAGTAAATTTTAAAAAAATGATATGCTTAATCAAAACACGAAAATTTATTATCTGTTTTCCAAATTAAATTATTTGCACCTAATTTAAGTTATTTCATGAGGCATCATAAACAACGAACCTTCAAATACACCGAAACTTGATGTGTTTATTAAGATTTGCATCCATCATATAAATTACTTTGTTAACATAACGATTCGCTGAAATTTGAAGCATGCAAAATCATATGCTTGAAGATTTCGTAGGAATATTGAGTACGCCTTTATACACACATGATAGACAAAGGCTAATAACATAACTTGAATTGTGGAATACTTTGATATTAAACACTGCACTGCATAGAGTTCCAAATTGCGGGTTACTCCGCAATTTTCTACGCAATTTCACATTCAGCCCCGTATCCGATGTAATTTGTAAGTTTCGGTCACAAAGCATAACACATACATTACAATGCGGCCATACAATTGTGATTATTTCACGCTTTGATGCGAACTGCTCTGTCACACGCAAATCTAAGATAACTGATGGTACGTTTGCTATTCATCCATTTTCAAAAAAAAAACAATCCGCCAAATATAATATAATACATACTATTATAATAGATGTGTCCTACATCACTTATATATATATTTCTTTTTTTTACAATGAAAATTTTCTATAATATTTGAGCTTATAAATTTAATTCTAGTTTTGAAATTAATATTATCACTTCTTGTTTGAAATTTATTATTTTAAATAAATATTTAAATTTAATCTGAAACATAACACACACACACTGTCTCCCTAAACAGATAGAAAGTTTATGTGAGTAAGATTTTAGTGAAGTATTAGCGCTCACTTTCGGTGAGTATCACTTATTTAATGAACCTTTCAAGTTATGTGGTACAAGCTTTCGGTATTAAATTTTCAGTTGTTTTTAAAAATAACGCTGCAAATTTATAGCATTAACTCTGTAAGTATTGAGTCGATAATCTCTTTGAATATTTATTATATGTTTTTTTTCAAAAATATTTTCACTTTGGTTTTTAAAAAATTATTTTGATGATTCATGACAATGAATAAATTAACCCCATGAACCTGAAATTCACATGACAATCGATATCATTATATTAACAGACGTTCGTGGACGAATAGAATATGTTAAATATATAGTTTAACTAATGTAGTTTTAATTAAAATTTATATTTCAAAAAAATGTGCATTTAATCAAGTTTTTCTTTTCGATACGAAAATGAAAAGCTTTACTTTTAAATGACTAAAGAGGTGGTTTTAATAGAAATAATTAAAATAGTATTGAAAGCGGTACAAGTTATTGTTTTAAATTCATCAAATGATTTCTTTATAAAACTACCAAATTTTTACATGAGGTGTGCTGCTACATTTATGCAAATATTTGGGTTTGCCGTGAATAAAAAAAAAGGTTGCGAAACACTGGCGATTAAACGAGCCCATATATAACAAACAATAGACGTTATTCTCGTAATGAAGTTCAATCGATTAGTTTCATTTTCAGACACTATCAATAATATGATAAATCTATCTGTGCTATAATTATATTTGTATTACAATTTGATATTCCCAAACACAATGATATTATCGGTTACATTAATTATTAAGTCACTATTAAATTAAATTTGCTTCGACAGTTATATCAGCTAATTAACAAATTGTTTGGAAATATTATATCAAAATAATCAAAACGACTTCTTTTTAATTATAGTTTGCTTGTTAAATGGTACAAACTATATTAAAACCCATATACCGTATCAAATTAAACAAAATATCAATTATGCAATTTCTAAAATATAAGTTGTAAAAGATTTTTTCATTTACAAGTAATTTAACTTTGCTTTAACAAACTTATATATGTACTAATGACATATATTTTTGAAAATATATGATTGTATAATATATTAGTTATTAAACCTTTTTTTCAGTAAAGGTAAAAAAACAAATAATTTTATTAAATGACATATAATCACATCAATTTTTTTGTTACGGTTATATAATAATAATCGATTTATGTGGCTAAAATTTTTACAGAAAATAGTTCATTTCAATAGGAATTCAAGAATCGATTGAGACGTTTGTGTATTTGTTTATCGTTTAAGATTAGGATTTTTTAAAAATACGGAATACTCTCTGCAGGGTTAAAAAGATCATATATTATATTAAATGTCTTATTATGATGCGCGAGGCAATCATAATTTTTGTATAACCACAAAACTTTCCAATAGATATTATACGTCAAGTATATAGACTTCTAATGAATTTTGCGTATTTCGACAATTATAATTTCTTTCTCGTCAATCGGGTAGCCTCTGTTTTTTAAAAGAGAAATGTCAATGGATACGGTAAAGAAAATAAAAGTAGTCAGATTACCGCTCTAAGTGTGCTATGATTTTAGAATTTAGTAGACAAGAGACAACAGTAAATCGGTTGAAACATCAAATTATATAATTGTCTCTTCTGGGACTTAAGCTTGTGAACACGATAATCGATAATTTTAACCGCTTAATAACGTATCTATCTGTAATTTTATTACTTTGAATTGAGATGACAACAAAAACATTGTGGTTTTAACTGAAACGAAAACTCAAATAAACCCTATTCACTGTTCATTTGTATTCATTTCATAAGATTCAACTTTGAGAAAGTAAGCATGTTGTCCACTATTCCGCTAACGTAAGGGACATTATTAAAAGAAATCAGATAATCTTGTTAGTGATTTCTAAGAAGATACTGCTGTAATAAATATAAGAACCTTTTCTTTTGATCACCCAACAGTTTTCGTCCTTTCCCGAACGTTTCCTTTAATAGGTTTTAATTAAAAGGGGTTGGATTAATTTATAATAATTAAAAACAAAAGGAAAGAAAATTTTCTTTCTAATTGTAGACTTAATAAGAAGATTTCGAATTGCTATGCGACGACAACCGTTCACTTCAATGTAATTAATATTTCAAGAATTTTACGAATCTCTGAGGAAAAAGTATTCCTAATTGGAAATAAAACTGATATTTTTTTCGGAATTTTTCGATTTTTGAAAATCTTTTTTTTTTGTAGCGTTGAATATATTTGGAAATCATGATTTTCTTTGCATAAAATTTGTATTTCTTATTACTGAATATATTAATTAATAGAAGCATTTATGATTATTTAAATATTTTTTAAAAACAACAAATTTAATTCAATGATTTCAAAACATGAGCAGCGTATTAAATTTTAATATCTAGGTCTACACAAAATTAATTTTTACGACTTTTTTATATTCTAACTAAAAACAGTTTTACATTAATTTTTCTTGTGATTTTTGAAAAGCTCCCGAATTTTATAAATTGATGTATTTAGTCTTCAATTTTTTTTCGAAAGATTAGAGCTTAGATCCGTTTTTCGTCTTTCGAATAATGTCTCAGCTGTTGTTTTTCGTTCCTTGTAATACTACAATAAATCATATGCTATTCTATTAAATGAATAAATAACTTTAGCGTGATCGATAAACGGTCACATGTTCGCTTTTAAAAAAATCATTTCTCATAAAAAACAATTTGATTTAATTGGTCCATGTCCATAGTTAAGATATATGCATTTTTTAAAAATATGTATTTTTTTTACTTTTTTGAATTACAGAGCCATCTCAAACTAAAATAAATCAAAATACAAGATACTCTAAAAATTAATAAAAATTCTCATCATTGCCTTTTTATGTTTCGAAGTTGGGCGTTATCTAAATTCTCACTTGCAATATGTTCACTTTCATCTGTCATTTGTCACATCAACCTGTCAAATGACAACGAATTAAATAAGTCCATCGACAGGGTGTACGCAAATATAAAATATGCTGACGCACTTCTTTGTTGCCAGCTACGGCTTTAAATCGAAGCATGAAAATTTTAAATTTACTTTTGAATCTAAATGTTATTTAACTTTAATTATATATGCAATAATCAAATGATATTTAACCAAATCATCTGTTATTTGAAGAATATATGTAAATTTTTCTTTATACAAATGATCTGCGATCGCAATATGTCGACCACATTATCTTTGCTTATTTAAAACGTTACCAAACTATCAATTCCCAATGCAAAGCATATTCTCTCTAAATAGAACGTCTAATATCAAGTTTTTCTTCTTTGAAAACAAGTTATTTACAAAAATTTTCAAATAATGACATAAATTAAGGCAAACAATCTTGCGATAAACACTTTTCAGAAGTTTATTGATCTTGAGGTGAGTTTGAGCATCGTAGATATTTACTTTATAAATTAACCAATAATTAAAGTCTGTGTACACAGTAACTAAACGAACAAACGACCAATAGTGTTGACTTTTCAGTTATAGTACCCCCAAAAGAATTTTTAATTATATTTTTAT
Organism: Himalopsyche japonica; assembly: GCA_028555115.1. Taxonomy (NCBI): domain Eukaryota; kingdom Metazoa; phylum Arthropoda; class Insecta; order Trichoptera; family Rhyacophilidae; genus Himalopsyche; species Himalopsyche japonica. The sequence goes on from JAHFWJ010000148.1 coordinate 15,991, forward strand.
TTTTTTAATTTATTTATTGGGCTTGGCAACATTGGACACCAGATGTGCGTTACGATTTTTCTTGATTTACATCACACTAATGACAGTGATTTTTTTTATAATGTCATTTTTGACGTCCGTTCATAGTACGTGATTGATATTTTTTATTGACTTTTTCCATGACTTCAAAAAAAAATTGAAAGCATTTTAAAAATACGGCGCATATTCTTGTCTGTGAATAAAATAAAGAAGGAAAAAAATCAGCGACTTTATCAAAAATATCACATAAAATACATTTTAATAAAAGCCTCTACACTTCGACTTCCGTACCTAGCTTCATATATTTTTTCGTTTGAAGTATACGCAGTATTGTAATTGTGACGGTATTTCATACGACGATTATCAATTCTTATAAATACGAACACCAAATATAGAGTGTATCAAATCAGTTTGTCAGACTATTTTGCGCCTATTTCAACCAATCTTTATTACATACATATTAACTTTTGTGTTTTATTTTAATATATGTTAGGAGTGTCGAAAGCAAATGTATGAAGGTGGATAAATTATGAAGGAAACCGCCACTTCAACAGAACTACTTTCTACTACTCTTTCACCCTCGCAGTCATACAAATAGTGGGCTAATCTCAAATTCTTTACACTGAGCATTCAAATGATAGCAGTGATTTCTGTCAAAGTCGCCTAGTGTTTTATAAATATTTTTCCCCTAAAAATCGTTTAAATGCACTTAATAACAGAGCATTATCATATATCCACGGTAATGCGCCGTGAATACAATATTTAATACCGTGAAAAGAAAAAGACTTTTTAATCGTAAAGAAGTCAACGTTTATATTTCGAAAAATGTTTGGAACTCGCTCTATTAGTACTTTGAAACTAAAAAAATCGCTCGTAGAAGTTGTGATTTTTTGTCATTTGCATTTATTCTTAACAGCATTTTCTCCATCTTAAAAAAGTATCACGATTTATGATATCGACTGAAGGTGCTTGATGGAATATCAATATTAAATTTGAATTGTTACAACTTTGTACGATTCCACATGTTTTGTCACTAACGACCCGTGTTTCGCCTTTTGGCATCTTCAGGCATTCTATCACACGGATGCAACAGAACTGAGCTGAAGATGCCGAAAGGCGAAACCCGGGTCGTTAGTGACAAAACATGTGGAATCGTACAAAGTTGTAACAATTCAAATTTTATAGATGCGACTTAGCCACCAAAGATACACGTTGATAGGGAACTATTAATATTCGAAGCGCTATAGCCTTTTTCGAGGAAGAAAAGAGATAAGAAAAGAGATAAGAAATCGAAAATTGCCGTATATATAATATATGAAGTAAGTTTATTTAATTTGAAATCAAAAATAACAGTTGTAATAATATTTAAATATTGTCTTAAGAAAACGAAACACATTTGAAACTGTACCATAAAATCCCCGGAGTCATTTCATCAAGATGTAAGCAGCCACGTCCGTGTGTATAAACTAACTGAAAATAATATCATTCGTCTTGAAAAACAAAAAGAAATAGAAAAACTTTTTGACCCGTCGCAGGGATAAGACCCACGTCAAAAAATTCAAAGTCGATTTCGTGGCAGAGGGCTTTTATAATAGACATATCGCTTGATAACTTTAAGTACTTGAAATGGATCCCACATCTTTCAAAGAGTTGTCAAAATCAAAGAGTGTCAGTTTTTATTTTATATGAAAATGTGCGATTTCAAAGATATATAATCAATAAAAGTTTTCTTTGTACAGTTACTACCATAAATTATTTAAATAGTTGCGCTTAAACATAATAATAACTAACATTCATTGTCTATTTTTAACAAAGTTTCACGATAATTTAAAGGAAAAAAATCACTCGTAGTAAATTATTGATGAGCCAAAAAAAAAATATATGAGATACCTATTCTTGATATATCTAAAGACAGCTGTCATATATTATTGCTTATCACTAACGATTTGCGTATTTGTAACTGATCTTAGAGATCACTGACAAAACATTGGAGATTGATGTATAAGAAAATCTCGAGCGCCTTCATATGTAAACTATATTAAAATCCATATCAATATTCCAATTCACACCATTAAAGTATCTTAATATGAAATCTGTTATTTTGTTGTTACAGCATAAACTATTTTGAAGTCACATTCTTACTGCTCGTTGGCATAGCAACCACAATAATGAACATTACGTACTTAGAAACGGTGTGAAACAATTTTCGTATCAATCATATGTATTCATTACGATCCTCAAAAGAAGGAACAGAAAATTATCACTACCATTAAAAAATTGATTTTTAATTGAAAAAGTTTATACTAAATAAAACTTATTGATTGAATTGGCATTCACTATGTAGAACTCCATTATAACACGATGAAAAAAATAGCAATGTATTTTAGTTCTACAAAATTATTTTTTTTAAATATAGTTGATAGCTATTTCGGCTCACGCCATCGTCAGAACTAGTTCTGACTATTTAAAAATAATTTTGTAGAACTAAAATACATTGTTATTTTTTTCACCGTGTTACAATGCAGTTCTACCAAGTGAATTCCAATTCAATCAGTAAATTGAAAGTAGCCGATATTGCTACCCAGGCAATTTTTTATAAACGACTAAAACTTAGACATAAAACAACTGTGCAAAATGGATAGTTCTGACGATGGCGTGAGCCGAAATAGCTATCAACTATATTTTTTTTAAATAATTTTGTAGAACTAAAATACATTGCTATTTTTTTCACCGTGCTAAATAAAACTCTTAATATAAAATAACTTTGATTATTCCCCGTATTGTGTTGCTAATCGTGACACGTGTTTTGTCTCTTTTAGAAAAATCTTCAGCCTTAATATTGCAAAGGTTGCTTAAATAATATAACTATAAATATTTAAGGAAGAGGTGAAACACGTGTCACAATTAATAGCAAAATACGTTGAATAATCAGAGTTATTTTAGATTTCATATTAAAAAGAGCTTCAACAAAGTTACTGACAGGACGATCGAAAGTATCAAACACTTTTTTTGTTACTTTGCTCAAAAGTAAATATGTTGTCATGTGTAATCAGCAGCTATGAGAAATATATAAAAATAACTTGTTTATCACCCATTTATTCCAGGAATTAGGGTTATGATTTAACATCTCTTTGAGTAGTTTTTTCCAAAACCGGGACACAGCGAACCGTTAATAGATGAATAAATTTTACTTGCCGAAAAATCACACGACTTTTTTTTTAATATTTGATTTTTTGTACAAATAATATAGAAGTTTTTATTTTTTAAATAAAAGTTTTAATTATGTTTATTGATAAATCAGAAGATTAACACTATTTCTCAACAACAGACGACTTGATCATATTATCGATAAAATGATTAATAATTAGAACAAAAAAACCGTTTAAAACACTACAACCATACATTTTTTCTGCATATAAAATTAAAGTGCGCTCTCTTATGTGAGATATTATTTAATTTACAATATGAAAGGTAGATTAAAGTATTAAGAAATTTATCGACTATGAACCCTATTGTTTTTATTGGAAGTTAATATTTTTCACCTTAATATTAATATTTTAAATAATAAAAAATTTCGTTCATCACGAACATTATCAACTGTTGATTATGCTCGCGTCACAATCACTTATAAAAAGTTCCATTCCAAGAGTTCTGAATTATTTATTAATAACGAAATTATTAGAGGAAGTAAGGAGTGGGAAAATTTTAATGGAGAAAATACGGCTGTAATTAATTACTTTATGGATCATAATGAATTACTGTATGAAATTTCAATGGTAGTCAATTAAAGATCAGTTGATAATGCTCGCGATGAGCGAAATCGAGCCTTATCAAAAAATATATTGTGGAAATAAGTACTAAAAATGTATTTTTATTTTTTTAAATATCATGCCTGTCCATCAAGAAGCGACAGTTAACACCTAAAAGTGTTTTTTTTTTTTTAATTTTCAAAATATATTTTTACTGCTATTCACTTAACTTGGTTATTTAAATGTAATGCCTTCTCAACAAAAATTGACAGTTGAAAATAATATCTTTATATTAATAAATTTGTGGCTACTGAATTACTAATACAATAAAATTCACATCCCTTAAAAAAATATTTTAATTAGAAAAAAAATTAGTTCATATTAAATTTTTATTTAATTTTGAGCTGAAAGCATTATAAAATCATCAAAAATCTTTGTATAAAGTGTAATTTTATAATAACAAAGCAATTCTTCATTTATTAAAATTATTTCCAGAATCTGAAAATATAAAACCCTTTCGTTGAATATTTCAAATTTAAAAGAAAACACATTAATTATGAAAGATTATTTACAGTTTCATAAACAACTGCGAATTTGATGAAACTAATTAGCGTTTTGCATAAGTATTCCGTTATGCCTATATAACGAGATAATTAGAAACAACAAAACAATGTACATCTATACAAAATGAATCTATATGTTTCCATTAAATCTTATCTGTTGAATAAATTCATCCTCACACTAGTACAAGCAGATGGTACGATAGTTTTCTTGGAATGAAAAGCTTCTTATTGTATTATTATGTAAACAGAAACAAAGGCGAATCTCTACTTTAACATACCGTAATTATTATTAATTTCTAAATCTTGGCTTATTATGTAATAGAAATTTAGGAAAATTTAAGTCACGTTTCTTGGGACTATACTATTTCATTATTACTCAGATTTCAAAAGCGGCATATTAAGCCTAGACCTAGTGGTTAAAGATTTATTTCGTTACACAAAATTTCCGGTCTAGAAATAACACTTAACCAAAAAATCAAATGTTTGGACAGAAGAAATATCTTTTCTTGTTATCGATATCCAGTGTGTTTTTAAATTGAGTTGAGAGTATTAGTCTGTAATAAGAATCCATTGAAAATTATTTTGAAAACCCCTCTTACAATATATTTTTATTTGCAGCAATTTCATATATGTGTCAAGAAAAAATCCTTAAAGCTTTTTAGAAGTCAACATGAAAAAATCACATTTTAGTACAGTCGATATTACATTTTTAGATAATACCTCGCGGCATTATAACGGAAGAAGATTTTTGATAAATTTCGTGAACAATTTAATGCCAAGAAAATGGTCTCACATAACAATGTTACGAACATAAAAGGAAACATGAAATAAATTAAAAGGCGCATATCAAATCCAACTGGAAAGATATTATTTCTTTTGGATGTGAATTTAATTACTTCCAAATTTCTTTCAGTTATACAGGATGACCTTCTTCTTATGATATTATTAAATTGCAAGAAGAAAAAACTTTCAGCGCTGAAAAAAACTTACTTGAACTACCATCAGTGAAATCTTCCCATCCATTTCTCTTTTGACTGTTTTCTTAGCGGAAGGCCTAAAAAAATACCTGAATCACAGTCGTTCAATGATAAAAAAAATCAAAAACTTTTTTTTTATTGAATTTTCATGAATTTTTTTATTTAAACAAAAAACATTTTTAATTCGAAAAATATTTAAATTTTTTATCAAACTTGAATTGTTGAAACTTACTTGCGTTCTGATACACGGATGCAGCATAACTAATAGAATACCTAGAAGCCAAAAGACGAAATCTTTAGTAATAAAGCATGTAGAATCGTTCAAAGTTTCGACAACTCAAATATGATATTGAAATTTCATCAAGCACCTTCAATCGATATCATAAATTAAAATTAGATACTTCTAGTTCGTAGTTCGACTTTTATACTAGCATATTTACCACATATCTCATTTGTTCGAGTGCAATACTATGAGTTGATATCCTTGAAATCTAAATTCGAAGTACCGACTTGCCATATTTTATTTCATGGTTCTGTGGCTTTACTTGCGGCCGTTTTTGGTTTTTTGTCTGTGAAATATTTTGCTCCTAATATGTTTGAATATATTTTTCATAAAGCGAACTTTTTTTTTCTAAAACAAATCACCCTATTTTATTTATTCGCACACCAATTTATATAGACGCCACTGCCATAATGGCTTTTTTTTACAAAATGAGGAACATCATTTTCGCTCTCAGATATTTTCTTTTGACAATTTTTCCACGCATTATTTCAATGCTACTCGATTTTTTTACATTGAGAATAAGCATTTTATCAATTTGAAAAATATATACCATATTATAATGAAAATGCATATATGTACGTATAATATATTCTTCAAAACCCTATCATATAATAACTCTCAGATAAAAAGCCAAGGCGTCAATACATATACTTAATTTTTTTACTTGATATATCTGGATAAAATTGCCTCGTCTAATCTTTCTTAACCGTTTAATATCTTATCGAATGTTTGAATTCAATTTAAACGCACGCGCTCACACTTATTTATTTATTTATTTTGTTTCATGATATACCGTAATAGGTACGTACTTCGTGGAACATTTGTTTTAAATGAATTCTTGCAAGGATTCAATTATAATAATTTTTGTTGTTTTTTTTAATTGATGACTAAGTTGTACCACTTAAGATGTTATTTAAACGTTTAATAAATTAATCATGAAATTCTGTATAAAAGTTTATCATTGGGAAGTTACAATTCAAATATTTATACAATTATGAGAATTGAAGTATAATTCGACCAGCTTACTTTTTGAAATACTATTTCCTTATGAAAAATCTATGAGCATTTATATTTTTTTTAAACTATTGTTTATGTATAAAAATATGATCATTATAAAAAGTTTATCTGTTTGTTTTATAAAAAAATAAATATTATAATTTAAATTAATACGAATATACATAAAAACATTTATACAAAGTAATGCCAGGAATCATACATTGAATGTTTTGCAGTGAAGCAACGCCTCTTGGTAATCGAACTAGGGACGCCATTTCCCGGAAAATATTTTGTCTCCGCGCACCGGGTCGAGGTCACCGATTGGCAAGAAAAGGGCTTTCCCGAGGCAAGCTTTTCCCTCCCCTAGTCATCCCTTTTTCTTCCACCCCAATCCACGCACTTCCCCTGGGGACTTTAACGTTTCTCCCAGGTGTTCAAAAGCTTTGAGACCGTAGTACAGTGCTTTATTTGACATGCCGTAGATGATACGTTTCTCGCTTAGAGCTTATTGTATTTTTAACTGAAAATTTTTGAGCTTTTGGTTTATTGTGTTTTGAGAGAATGTTTTCACTTACAACACAAGGTAATTGTTTATTGCGATATTCATGAATGAAAGCATCAGAAATGTCTAAAAATACTGTGTTCCATAATTAGAACAATGTTTTGTTGATATTTATATTTTCTGAAAGTTGTTTTCGTTACTCAGTTATCTGAATTTTCATAATAAATTGATCAAATTCTTCTAGTTTTCAAGCTGTGAAAATTTCCTAGAATTGAGCTTAAAAATAATAATTACGCAATACAAAGACACATGTTAGCTGTATTAATTGAAATGAATATAACATAATTTTTTTTTCGACCTTTGAGCTTAATGTTGCCTAGCCTATATTCTATGAAGTAAAAGAAAAATAATATAAAAAATCAAGTTTCAATTTGATCTCCGTATATGTTTGTGTATGACTTACATCATTTTTATCGACATATATTTCAAGATAAAATTCAGCCTCTTATTTGTATTGTGCTTTAGTTAAGACATTTTAAATTTTTTAATCTCAATTACATCAGTACATATTTTTGTAACATATGAAATTTTAGTATTTCTAATTGTAATGAAGTAACATAATTTTATACCATTGCAATAACTTGGACCGGTATTTATAACTCACGTACTTTTTAAGATTATCATATTGTTTCATTAATTTAGCTTTCAATAGCTTTAGATTGTGCATAGTGGAATATTAATCAGTATACTGTTTATTTTTTCTTCCACCGCAATAAAGAAAGTGACGTTTTTAAGATATATTTTTTACTTCACTTTTATGTCGTTCGCTTAGGTGTACATTTTCAAATGTACTTTCGACTGTCCATCTTGACAATATTTCCGAATTCCCCTCCCCGTCCTCCAAATATAATACAGTTCCGCATCCTATGAAATCATCCGCAGAATGGTGGGAAAAGCCCGCGAGGGTACAAGGGACAATCCCCGACTGCCAAAAGTGTTGAGTGCTATTTATACACACGACCTTTTCGATTGTGCTTTTGTTGGGATAAGATACGTGGATGTCGTATGAATCACCGGCTGTGCTCAGGTAAGATCACACGACTCCAATAATGGGCTCTGCGGAATCGATAAAATCATCCGACTTTATACGGTTAAAAAATGAAACTCTTGTACTACCAATTTTTAAGCCCATGGACGATACTGATACGCCAATCGCAAAGAACTGTCCAATTAGCACGGTAAAAAAAATAGCAATGTGTTTTAGTTATACAAAAATTTTCTCCACAGCAATATATAGACTTAGAGCAAAAGTTTCATTTAAGCATAGTTCTGACGATGGAGTGAGCCGAAATACCTATCGACTATATCTTAAAAAATAAAATTTTCTTAAACTAAAATACATTGCTATTTCTTTCACCGTGTAATAATGGAGTTCTACCAAGTGAATGCCAATTCAATCAATAGACTGCCCATTTAGTCGATGAATTCAGCAATGAATTTTGTGTATCTTTGTTATAATTTTTAAATCGTAGTCCCCATTAATATATTTCACACCGAGTACACTATTTTTTGTTTTATTTACCGTCAACACTATATTTGTCATATTCGTTGATCATTCTTTTAAAATTGTAATTTTTTTTTGATATTAAAAAAAATATCTATTAATTTACTTGAAATATAATACGTTTGTGCTCTAATAGTCCTTAATGCTACCGTCTACTCACAATTCCAAAGGATAAACGCTCTTGACCTTACATTTAAGTCAGTTTCTTAATTGAATAACTTAATACACAATTTCTCCGGTTGATTATTTAATCACTTTGAATACGGTGGCAGGAAATTGTTTGCTGGTTTTACCACTCATAATGAGCCTTCCTAAGTTATACAAAAATTCATTTGTTATTTCTGACTTGGTACTAAAGTGGCTTTGATAAGTATTTTTTAGTGAAAGTATGTAAAATTGTAAGAAATTATATACATAATAAAAAAAAATTATAAAATCAAAATGCGTATGCAAAAATTTTTAGATAGATCCTTAAAATTTCACTTTTACTTTGAAATATTTTGCTGAATATTTGTCATTTATTTACCTATTATTTTGCAGTGTGGGAATAGTGAGGTGACACTCTCTTACAATAAGATACATTACGAAAATTAAAGGAGTGTTCGGTGTAAACATCTCATCCATCTATTTGTTATGAATCCATAAAATCGTCCAGAAATCATTTTATATTAGTATCGTTTAAAAGCTTTTAAGTATGCAGTCAATAATAATAAATATTACACGGTGAAAAAAATAGCAATGTATTTTAGTTCTACCAAAATACATTGCTATTTTTTTCACCGTGTTATAATGGAGTTCTACCGAGTGAATGCCAATTCAATCGATATAATAAATATTATCATAAAGCTTTTCCAGAGGACTGATATATAATTCTAAAATTTACATAATTTTTATCCAAATTACCCGTTACTGAATGTTTTTCTTCCCGTAAAATTGGACTTAAAAAGGTAATTTTTTAATCGGCTCAAATGGTAATGAGTGGTCGGATTTTTTTAAGTCAAAAGATATTTTCGTGCATACATTTTTACGCTTCTCGATTCGTGTATTTTTCTCACTTTAAAATAGCCTTGTCTTTAGTTTTCATTCCGTTAAAATGAACCAAGCAAAACCTCCTTCTTCTAATTCTCGCTACGGAATTTGATCTTCGCACGGTCGTGTGAAACTTTTCTAATAGAATTTCTAAAGGTGGTTGGATGCTTAGAACTCCTATTGTTAGCTTCACATTCTTGATTCTGGGTAACTAGTACAGTGCCGTACAGTCTATAATGCATACAAAACTTACAATGTTAGTCTACTCAACAAGATAGTATGAATAGCGGTAATCAAGTGTACCCCTCTCTTTACGAATAGCTTTTATTAAACTTATTACATTTCCCACTAAACAGATGAATATGTGTATATAGTAAAAATATTAATTATTAACGATCAAAATATTATTATATGAGAGTGACGTGCAAATTAAAGCAGTTCCCTGAGGGTCTTTCACCGTTAAGAAACGCTATATTCAAACGTAATATAAAAAAAATGAAGAAACTTTTTTGCTATCTCGACATAGAAGGCTACACGTGTCTTACCTTTGAAGATAAGTCTTCAAGCTTAATTCATTGTAACTCTTACATTTTTTATGTAGACTTCAATTGACATCAAAATTTTAGGCGTATACAAAAACAGTAAAACTTATATTATAATTTTTTTAAAGCTAAAACAATCCTGATAAATAATTTTATCATCGGAGTAAGTCCATCTTATTAAAGCCAGCATATAATTAAGTTTTTATTATAATAATTCTTTTGCTAATTTTTTAGAAGTCTAAATACATTTACTTTTTATTCTTTGCTGTTATGTCGATGAAATATTCTTATATAATTTTATAAGGGCTACGATTAAAAATATTACATCACTTTAACAAAATGGAAAATGATACTTTTCAATTATATTATACAGCGGAGTTATGATCCATCTTTAACGCACTAATATTTAATTTTTGTTTAGTCCTGGACAAACAAATTAGCAAGAAAAATATTAAATACTCACGCTTTCATCGTTTCTATAAAAATCGGTTTCCCTAATTTATTGGTTGAATATTAATCTACTCCGTTACATATATTTACCCAACTGTGAAATATTTTCCATTCATTGTCATGTGTTTCGCTTTTTTCACTTCACTCATTAGCGTGCTTGATCTCACTAACCTACTATCATAAAATATCGAGACTGCAAGCTGCGAGCGACACGTTTACAGATCACATATGTTCGGTCGTGTCTCATAGAAATTCAGTTTTGGTTTCATTTTACTGGCATGAATTATTTTGGCAATCAACTAAAAGTTCCACAATTAGAAATTTTGACTAAGAGAGTGAAAAAAATCCAATACTTTAAGTAAATAACATTTTTTTACTCTGTACACAATCAAGCAACCAAAAACATCATCTTCCTCAGAAATTCTTTTTTGTCTTGAAATATTTTTGATTTTATATTTTAGTCTTTTATAAATCTACTCGAATTTGCTATTCAATTATTTTTCTTTAATCTTTATATATATAATAAAGAAACGTGGATCCGTAAGTCAGGATTTGTTTATTCATAACTTTGTATTGCCATGTAGATTTAGAGATAATAGAACGGCCTCTTCTTCCAAATATTTTTACTTAATTTTACACTTCGAAACTAATCTCAAAAAGTATATTAATTATAGAAGATCCTCTTATTTTTTCGCTGTGGTATATAACTTATAATAAGAAAGGTTTCAAGCCATAGTGGATGTTAAAAAAATAATAAACGATAAAACGATTATAATCAGTGTTCATCCAGTACTACATTCACGTTTTCAAAACAAATATTTTTTAAACATCGAATGAATACGCCACTGGAAATTTCTAAGTTGGGAGAAATAGTCTCAAAACAAAAAAAAAAAAAACGAAAACTTAAATAGAATCTCGTTTCTTTCAGTTAGGTAGCTTAATTTAATGAAAACAAAAAGAATCTCATTCGAAGTTTAAATTTTATTAAGAAACAAGTCTGAAGACTATTACTGAAATTCGCTCGTATTAAAAACTCGCCTTTAAAATATTTCAAAAAACTTCAAGTATCCTTGTGCCCATGTTTTTTAAGTTCAATCGGCTGACGTAGCCACCCGCAAAAACATTTTAAATTTTAACCCGCGTACCAAAGTAGTTAAAAATCTTAAGATAAATTTACGATGGCTTTGGAAAATTTAGTCTATAAAAAGGTAAAAACGCCAAGTTTTAATATTGCAACATGAAGCGGTAACACCTGGAAAGTAACTGCGGCTTCTAATTATGTCTTATCTTCTTAAAATAACAAAACATCTACTATTTAAGTTGGTATCTCTTTGAAATGGAGACAAAAATTACACATAAATTAAAGAAAAAAGCATTATGTATTTTTAGAAGATTTCGATAAATCCTTTTTTTTTTTAATAATAAAAACACATTTTTTTAGTACTTATTTCCACAATATGTTTTTTGATCAGGACCGGTTTCGCTCATCGCGAGCATTATCAACTGATAGAATACAATTTACAAACAATTCTATTTATACAAAACAAACAAAAATAATTTGTGTTAAAGATAACAGGTGTACAAAACCATGGGTTCAAGAACTAGGAAACAATTTACATAAAATCATACAATATTGATACAAATAAAGTAAATTAGTATAAAAATTAAATGTTCACAATCACTTATTAAGAATTACAATTAAAATTATGGTAAATCAATAATCCATTAGGAGCTCTGAACAATCAATAAGGAAGTAAGGAGTGGGAAAATTTTAATGACGAAAATAACCCACACTTACTATTTAATGGAACAAAATAAATTAATATATGAGAATTTTAATGTCAGTCAATTGAAGATGAATCGATGAGATGGGAAGATATGGTCAATCAGGGGCGTTCTAATATTTTCTGCAAAAAAATAAAGTCAAAGGAGGCAACATCATTTTTCAAAAAAAATTATATAAATATATGATATAGATATTTATTAATCTAATTTAATGAGTATAACAATGGTGACGACGCAAAAGCGGTTTGTTCATTTATAAGGTTAGAATTAGGTAAAAATTTGTATCGACTAATTTCAAGGATTTCTTGTTTATCAAATTTCAGTGATTTGTTATTTAAATGTAGTGGAAATAAATACTAAAAAAATGTGTTTTTATTATTCAAAATATCATGCCTTTCCATCAAGAAGTGACAGTTAACACCTTAAAAGTGATTCGATAGATTCATAAGATTTATTTTCATTTTGAAAATTTCTTGTTAATTTAAACAATGGTTGAATCATATTTCAATCTATGATATTGACCGAAGATGCTTGATAGATTTACAATATCAAATTTGAATAGATGCTAATTAATTAAATTAGATTAATTTGATGTATGTAACATAATACAAACTACTATATTTTAAAATTTGTATTATATCAAGATTTTTCATGTGGAACATTTCTTCATATTTGTAAGACTTTAATTCCATTTGTAGACCAATTAGTTTTCAGTTTAATAATATGTTAGATTAGACTGGATTTTGTGAAGTCCTCCTCGAATAAACTTCAAGTGGCCTTTAATATATTTAATTACTTGATCTCCCGTGATAAAAATATATACGGTGCATTGCTTGTTATTATATAATCTGTAATAGCAAATATTGAAAACACTCTCAATGTTTTGTATAATTTATGATATATGTAATTTATGATGTAGACTGAATGTGCTTTATGAAATTTGAATTATTGCACGTTTGTACGATTCCAAATATTTTGTGATTGATATTTCTGTTACATATATGTGATTAAATGTCTGAAGATGTTGAAAGGCAAAACCGGTTCGTAAGTGACAAAACATGTGAAATCATACAAAGTTTCAACAATTCAAATTCAAGATATATATTATATTGATTGAATAATCGCTTTATCATTTGAACGTTTTTGATTTTTATTTCCATAAATTAAAATTAATTGCCATTACAACATGCCAATCGCAACCCTGCCAATGAAATGCGAAGTCAATTAATAATTTTGTCAGGCTGTTAGCCAAGCGATGAGATAGATTAGTGGGCTCTGTAATGGGAAAACAATCTCAAGACAGTGCGATACCCGTGTTGTCGTAATCGATCGAATTTATGTAGAGCAATATTTCACGATGTGTACACCCGGTGCAAGTTTGCTGAGCAGGCAAATCTATGTACAACTTGACCCCAAGACCCCTGCCATATATCAAGATTTTGGCATTAGCTAGCCACGTCTGACAATGAATCTAACAACCTCGGTCAACCACTATAGAAGCAGGATACGCTAAATACGATGAACCGACTAATCATAGTTTTCATACAGATTCAAATCAGACTTTTTCCAAATAAAATGGGACACTTTTCAAATCAAATGGGACATTTTTTAAATCAAATTGGACGTTGAAAATCAATTTTTAAAAAAAATGTAATTTACTCATTAGGTATTTATTTACATATGTATGCATGTCTGTATACAAAATACACATATACTGTATGTATATACATATTAACATTACAGGTTTATTCTTCATATATGTTCAAATATGAAGTTTGTTTTTCTTAGCCTTGTCATGCAATAATCATGGTTTTGAGAAAATAACCATTCTCATGTATGACAAGGGCAAACTTTCCTTTTAGAAGTGTGATTTAAGCACTCGGCGGAGGGAGGCTGATTTGAACAATGTAAACCACGAATGGCACCATTTCTGTCATCGTAAAGCAAACTATGTTGAAATCGCATTATCGCTTTTTGTTGACCTAACCCAAAATATTATTTTATAAATAAATGTCACAATTTATAAAAACTACCGTAAAACCATAAATATTGATGAAGATATAATTGCATCAATTTCTGCGCTTTTTTTTGTGTTGTCTTTTGTTCAAATTTAAAGATACGACTGTTCACGTCTGCGGTAAATTCTAACACTAAAATAAAAATCCAATCATCTCCATTGGCGACTCTCCGTAGAGCTAAATCAGATTTTAGTTTGTTATAGCTTTCGAATTACCGAGATAGCGTCATTGAACAGAAGAGATAGGATAATAAAATTTGAATAATTGGATTATGTTAATTGCAACCGGCGTCGAGAGATGGCGCACCGCAAAACTCGCGACCAATCAGCGGACTGCGGCTTGTAAACCGCGAACCGTAAATATCATTTTTACACCAACAATGCTGCACTATATTCGAATATATTCTCTTCACTTCATATGATTCCGTCAGTGCAACTAAGGCTTAAAACCTCGAAATGTTACATTAAAAATTCAAATTTAGAAGAAGATTTAATTCCATAAACTACGAATAAAACATCGTATTACAATAGAGGTATATTTGAATATTTTGTGTTAGTAAAGACCACTTCAAATACACTTTTTTAAAAGCAATCAAAACTAATCTTTGATGAACATTAATTTACTGGATAAAACTTCATTCTCAACAATAGTTATCGATTATTATTAATAACAAAAATCAATTGATAATGTTCAAAATTTGATAATACTCTGAAAAAAATGTGTTGGATTAATGAATAATTTAATAAAAACTCTTTTTATTCACCATGTCCTGTTGCATAGTGGTCAACGTTATTAGCATTGGCGTTGATGATAACGAGTTAAAATTGGGATAGTTTAATTTTTCAGTCGATTCATGGACTTGCGCTTAAATGCTTTTAGGTCTAATTTTTTTCCCGTTTCCACGATTATAATCTTGAATTGAAATTGATAATATTAAAAATTCGTTAAATAATATATTGAAATTTGGTATTTATGTGGTTTTTTGTGAACTACGCGGTTAGTTGATATTAGTTTGGTCGCTTAATAGATAAAAAGCTGAAATAACTATCAACTATGTAAAAAAATTTGCTGAATACTCTGATATTGTTTTAGTTAAATTTTGTTGCAATCTATCACAAGTAGGTTGTAATGAGTTATGACGCACAATGGAAACCATAATGTTAATATTGCGGAAAATTCATCACGCGAGAGCGTACAAGCCCACACATAAAACAGCTCGCGTCTTCATCACCTGGTGTTTTTCGGTCAAATTTAATACAACCATTCCTCCACAAACAATTTAACTATTCGTCTATGAAATTTATATGGGAATACCAAAACTTTGAAACCTTCTTTTACAGCAATAGTTTGATAGTAAAAGCACTGTATTTTAAATTGTTTTTAATATTAAATAATATCGGATATGTTAATGGTATTATAAATATACATCCAGTCCTTTTTTTACGCGATACATTGGTTCCATAAAAAGGCGCGTAAAAAGAATGTTTTCACGCAATTGCACTATATTTCTTTACACACCCTAAAACATAAATTCGCATAATATCCGATACACTTGTCAACATTTGGCAATTGTATGTGTATTTAAAAAAATGGAATGCTTTACAAAATCAAGTTTTAAAAATACCCATTTTTTTAATTTAAAACAATAATGAAACGTACATGCCTAGCATCTTATATAAATGTCTTCTTTACAAAAAATTTGGGGAAAAATTGCGTAAAAACGAGTGAAGCGCGTAAAAAAAGTAACGGTGCCGTCCAAAAAAATCATGTATAATCGAATTCGCGTAAAAAGAGGACTGGGGTACTTGTATATTTTTTAAGTCAGCCTGTTGATTCTAGTATTACGATTTGTCTTCTGAAAAATTTCAATACTTTAGTAATATATTTTTTCTTTAACTCCTCCGATATAATAATATTACAAACATAATTTCTTCAAAACCAACACTCATACTTTAAGCTCATTGAATATATTTTATTTTCGCTATTTGATATTTATCAACCATTTTGTTAACCATGCTTTTAGTTGTATCTTTATCAATATTATTTTTAAACAACTGTTAAAAATACATGCCAAATATGAACTAATTAAGTGTCTTCCATTTTAAGACATGCGACGGTCCGCGTTCCAAATATTATTCACTTGATTGCTATTAGAACCCATATATGGTACAATTGTAGAAACCAATTGCAAATTTAGTATGCAAAACTATTTCAGTGTTCGCCTGGCCTTCAGAGCATTTAATTTCTGTAAACCGATGTGAACAATATTGGATTTGGGAACTGACAAAAATTATTTCATAACAGTAATGGAAACTCACAATATTTATTACATATATACAGTAAACCCCCCAATAATGAGCTCGCCCGCTAATGAACCCCACAATAACATTTGCGGCAGGTTTTCCAATAATGAGTTAAATCCTCCGAATAATGAAAAAAATAAAACTCCTAATTAGGCTTTCATAAAAATAGTTCATCCAAATCTGTATTTAAAATACTGTCGCGCATTGTCTCGTGTCTCTAAATTCACATGTCTTGATAACGTGCACGACTTAAATAATTTTGAATACGTATATGCTTAAGTAATATACATATTTATGATCAATTAATTAATTAAAAATAATATGTAATTCCGCATTTCAAATAAAAAAAAATCAATTGAAAATCTTAGCCCCCCAGTAATGATCCCCCAATCTCTTCATTATTGGGGGGTTAACTGTAATATTTAATTGCTAATAACCATTTTAATGATTCACTGAAGTAGATATTTTTGATTCATTTTATAAAATTATTAATAAATAAAATTTTCATATTTTGATTAGCTTATGTAAGTTTAATGCAGCGCAATAAAGTATATTATTTAAGCTACAACATCAATAAAAATATTTTAAATTAAACCAAAAAATTACACGTTACATATGTTTAATTTTTATTTGCGGTACTTAAATCATATTTTTAAAGCGAGTGAAAATGCGTTTCACGATAATTTTGATGACCCGGCATTGAAACAACTACTTATAAATGTTGTCAAAAATCATGCAACAAAAGAACATTTGTTTTGTATTTTTTAAATTAGAAACAATCAAAATTCAAGATGACAAACCGTAAATAAAAATTATCCATTTAGTGAAATTATTGAAAAGCTTTCAATAATTCAAATACATTAATAAAATCAAATTTCATTTGAGTATCTACCGAGAGCAATAAAAAAATTATGCACTCTATGTCTACAAGCTACGCATAATTTTGGTAAATTTCATTGGGATATGGAAATATTTTGTTCATTTGTCGAAACAAATATGCGGAAAGCCATAAATTACTTTTTTAAATTTAATTACTATTACGGGAATGTTTATAGTATGTTCGGAAAAGCGTCTGCCTAATTGGGTTCCGTGTTTGTATTTCAATAATGAGTTTCACTGATATAATATTTTATGAACAGATTCACTATTATATTATTGCACATTTTTGCATTATGTTGATGGGGCATATGATATCAATTCAATTAAAATCAGTTCCCAACATAAAAAGTATTCAAAATGTTCAGCTTTAATTAACAAATATTTGAACAAGTATTTTCAATGAATTTTATTTTTCCACAAGTATCCGGCTGCATCATTGTTTCTAGTTTATGTAAATGATCGTTAAAAAGTTAACGAAATGTTTCCAAAACATTTCAAGCATAAATTTGCTATCTCGAATAGAGCCTATTGAAAAATTAATTGTTCAACTCTTATAGTTACCGTCACGCCTTGTTTTAAAAATCTAATAGATGGGAATTAAATATATATATATCATAGATACCCATGATCTCAAACATAAGTACATAAATTGATTGAAAGGGTAATTAATGAATCGGTCAGTACTGTAAATTTAACTTCTGAGTCTTATAATTGAAGCGAATGACATTGAAAACTCCGTAAAATACTAGGAAAAACTTTTGTTAATTAAAATAAAAATAGTTTTTCATTATTTGGTGAACTTGAACCTAATAAAACTTGGTTTTCTAACTGTGACTTCTCACTTTCTCTTTGATAACGCGATGAATAGAATATGAAGTAATCATTCAAATTAATTGGTCGCTTCCCCACACCACGTTTTTAGAATCCTATAAAACTCGGGTGCAGGTAAATAAAAAAATGAATGACATTCGTGCATTTTGACTGAAACGAAATAATCGATGAAAAAAACTATAGCTCAATCTCGTATCACTGCAATCCTGAGTAGACAAAAGATCAATAACGTTAGCCAATCGACCAAGTCACTGGCATCATTTTATTTTGCGATTGCTATTACATATATCCTAAAATTTTAATCAAAAATTACGTTTTAATAGTTAAGTATAATCAAAATAGAGTATCTAAGCTTAGCAAACAAGATCCTTGACTAAGTACATACTAATTATGTTACGTGACATTGTAATAAAATATGTGCTAAGGTATAATAATATATAAGGTGTTAACTATTACATAATAAAATTTCATGATCAGAACCGGTTTTGCTCATAAAATTGTATTATGGATATAGTATTTGTATTGTATTTACTTACGAATATTTTCTTTATAACAATTATCTCGTTGCTAAAACCATGCCTTATTGTTTTTTTTAACATCAAAAAAAAAAAACCAAATGCCACGCTTTTGGATTTTGAATCTATGGGTTATTTAAAAAATACGTGTAAATATTGCCAGAAAACAAAATATTTATATTATTATTTCTATTGTATGATGTTCCGAAACAAAGCGTTATGGTTTCCATACATAAATTTCGAATTCTATAATATATGGGGTGGTGTCCACAAGGGAATTACCCTATCTCCTGCGGTGGAACTATCTTTCAAGTATTCACTCGATATGTGAGATATTCGTGGATTTCATATTGATGATATTAGTACGATATCAAATGTAGTAATAATATACATGTAATCCTTCGAGTATTTCAATGATTATCACTCATAAAAGCTCTAATGTTTCAGGAAAATTGATGCTGTTCTCGTACACAGTATTAAATAGGAAACATATATTTGCTATTTAATACTGTTATATATATATGTATATAACTTAATAACACAATGAATAATTCAGGGACACTCAACTTGGACTCTTCCGCTTGTGGGTAACTCAAATGATCATTTCTAACGATTAGTATACTGCTGTCAATTTTGTCCTTCCGTTTAATAATATTGATTATAAAATTTTCAAATTGTACAAAAGTACACATAACTTTTTCAATGGTCGTGTAGCCTTATCTCTTTTTTTTAATAAAAAAATTATTAATTGAATTGGCATTTACTTGGTAGAACTCCATTATTACAACACGGTGAAAAAATAGCAATGTATTTTAGTTCTACAAAATTATTTTTAACAAATATAGTTGATAGCTATTTCGGCTCACGCCATCGTCAGAACTATAGTTCTATAGAATATATACTAAATAACTAAAATACATTGCTATTTTTTTCACCGTGGCGTGAGTGCAGTGCAATAATGCAGACTTATTTAAAATTATTTGATCAAAATGACATTTATTCACCCGCCTGCTGTTTACGGGATTATAGGGCACGTTTAAACGCTTATTGCATAAAACCGGTTAAAACATAGAAATAATATCAACAATATCAATGGAACACGGTGAAAAAATAGCAATGTATTTTAGTTCTACAAAATTTTGTAGAACTAAAATACATTGCTATTTTTTCACCGTGTTATAATGGAGTTCTACCAAGTGAAAGACAATTCAATCAATCCATTATTACACGTTGAAAAAAATAGCCAAGTATTTTAATTCTACATTTTTTTTATAAGATATACTTGACAGCTATCTCGGCACACGCCATCCTCAGAATAATCTGCTCTGCTATAGTTCTGACGATGGCGTGAGCCGAAATAGCTATCAACTATAACTTATAAAAAAAATTGTAGGCTTAAAATACATTGCTATTTTTTCACCGCGTAAAAAAAAATCAATCATTATATCCAAAAGTATACTCATGGAAGAGAAAGCAACGAATGAAATTTGTAACCAAGGGAGTAATTTGTTGTGGGTGACAAAGATAATATGGATTAGATAACAAAAAGATTTTACAGTCACACTTCTTATTCAATTACTGGTCAACCGTTATACCGCATCGTCTTTAATGTATATTATACGTTACAAAATTTACAAATTATAAATTCATTGCCTATGCAACGTTAACATATTTCAACATATAGTGTTGGAACATTAACAAATACACAGCAAAACAATAAACAAGGATTTGCAAAAAAGTCAACCAAGTAAGCTCATAAAACATTTACTTTAACTGAAAAATAGTATTCGCCTGAACTCACTTTCGTCCACATGGAATATGTCAACATCCGAAGCAATACTGTTGAACATTGTTAATGCCGTTACTATTGTCATCCCCATTGGCAGACCGGTTCTACACTTTGGAAGAACAAACAAATTTTGTTAACGATTTTTTTTTTTAATTATCCGGAACACACAAATTGATATTATTAAGGATGGCAGAATTCTCATTTTAGCCTCGAGTTAGTCGAAAGAATTATGTGTCTAGATACATTTTTCTTCGATTTTTCAAACTATTAAAAGTGAGCATACCTGCTTATATAATATTATTAGGGTCTATCGTACAGATTTTTTTCTAATTTTGTGATGAACATATTAAAAATACGATTTAATTAATATCGTTCCGTCGATTGACCAGGCTAAACACCAAAACCAAAATCAGCTCATAAATGTATATTTCAACACAACGAATAAATTCAAATCTTTTTTATCAACAATTGATACATCAGCAGACAACGGGTTAATTGCTTTTTTTCTTTTAAATAAAATAAACGTAATATTCACTTTAAAAAATGATATTAGGGTTATTTCAATGGTTGTACTAATAATTATGACAGGTGTTTTATCTCTTTAGAAATCCTCTTCACGCTTTATAATAAATAGTTTTCAGCTACAAGTTTTAGAAATATTCTGTTATTTTTTGTATTTGTTATGAATCAGCCACCAGTATAATACTCAGCTTCCAACATAATAGTCTTCAATTGGTCTTTAATAAGTAAGATATGATTTCTGTAATGCCGTTGGTAAATATTAATATAAGCCCGCAAAATATATTTCTATATATACAATAAATCTTTATGATGATTATTTTCATGTGAAATATAGCGGAAAATATAAATTGAAATATTTTAAATATGCAAACATAATATTACAGTGTAAAGCTCTACATATAAAACTTAATATTCATTAAATTAAGAATTTAAATGTTTATCCTATATTGCAATGTATGAGAGTAAATCTCAACGGGTGAATTAATCCAGGCAGTAGCTTGTGTTTAAAAACCGCTATGGAACGATAAACGTCTTGGTTGACGCAAATTCCCGTCACTTGGCAACCGACCGACCAAAACCGCGTATAAAGTGATGAGGTGCGACCCCGCATTACCTCTTTTGAGACCTCAATCCAGTGACGTATCTATGTTTTAGTTTTCAAAAGTGCACGGATTCTTTTGATAACACTACACGAACAAAAATTTTCAAGCCTTATTGATATTCTAATGGAGCATCTAAACAAAAAATACTTGTGGTATTTCAATGGTTTATTTATTAAAATATCAGTATTTGCTTCTGTCATTTGCATCTCAAGCCTAACTTTTAAGACTGGCTAATTTTTTTTTAGCTCGTTTATAGTAAGAACAAAATATATATTTACAAATATTCATAAACCCAAATTAATATTTCACAAATGATATAGTGATAATTCATTTTATAAAATTAGCAAACTCTACAAAATATTTTTTTACGCATCACACTGACGTTAATTTTGTAGTCATCCTTAAAGGGTATTTTATGGAATCAATTCGTTTAATAGGATAAGTTCTTTTTAAAATCCAAGCAAAACGCCACTGTGTCAAGGACTTCGTATTAATGACAGCTTTTCGAGAAAGCGCTCCATCATGACAACCACACCATTCGTCTCCAGCCTGCCTTCGTGTTTCATTTTCATAAGTACCCATTTCGAGACGTTTCCTTTGTCAGCTTGAGACTTATGCGGCATCTTTGTTCTCCACAATGAACGAATCAAGCAAATATTATTATTGTCATTGATCTTATAAGGATATCGTATCTGAAATCTGCTATGATTATTTCAAGAACATATTACACAGTGTGCTTTTATCTAATGTTATCATTGCCATTTGTTTATATAGTCTCTAAATTAATAGCCTAGAAGTTTGACATATTTATCAAAAAAAAAACATTACAATATTTTAAACATTTTTATTGACAAATGTACGTTTAACTATTTTATAACGTCTTAAAAATAACAGCAATACACTAAAGCTTTACGTGAAATGAAACTTCAATACGTCAGAGCTTAATAATATAATAAATTTAAAAAGAAGCAATAAACTTCTTTCTGGCGAACAGAACAGACAAAGTTATTTCGTTTATTAATAAAAAGAAATGTAAATAAACTATCAGTTCAAACATACCGCAAAGTTTAACAACTCTTGATTTGTTTGTTTGGTTGCGTTTTTTGTAGTGCAAAACGAATTATTATTTACTTCGAAAATTAATCAAATATTTCAACCAACACTAGACTGTATATTACCAATTTCATATCTGGCTCGCCTTTAAAATGTGTGTTTGATTCACGTGTCACTTGACAAAGTTTATTTGTGCATGTGAATATTCACAATATAGACATTTTAATATACTTGAACAATTAAATTTAACCGAGACTTAACTTTGAATATAAAACGTAAATTTATTTGAATCACAGTAGGAAGGCATTTCAGGTAAAAATATTCGATTTTCTTTTTTGTGGGGGTTGCTTTAAAAAAAATATATAGAACATATAAACACACATTTTTCAGTACTATTTCCACAATGTTTTTTATGATGAGGGCCGGTTTTGCTCATCGCAATTATCATCAAATGATTAGATACAAACAAACCTATTTATACAAATGAGTTGATAATAAGCGGGTATATAAAACCAATGATTCGAGAATTAAGAAAACAGTTTTCACGAAATTAATACGATATAAATTCAAATAAAGTAAATTAATTTGGAAATGAAATGTCAACAATCAGATTTCACTTGATTTTGCTAATATACTTATTATATCACAGAACCCATCAAGCATTTTTTGAGAGCTCAATCATTTTCCAACGATTAATTTATGTTAATAAGTAACTAAACGATGTATGGTTTTTTGTTTGTATAAAAGAAAATAATTAATAAGTTTTTAATTACACTCGGTTTATTTATTGATAAAATAATAATTCACCTATGTTATTTGATACGTTTAAGCTAAAATTCAGCGTCAGCAACTAATGAGCGAATATCCCATTTAATATTAGAATATTCATTACAAAAAGGGAGGAATTCTTTTAAAAAGTCCAATACAGTTATAATGAATGATTACAAAAAAGTTTTTTTTAAATATGTTGATTTTATGTTTCACCCTTTTTCAAAAAAAAATGATAAACAATGTATGAAGGTTCACTCAGATAGTTTCCACTTTTCAAGCTCTATCATCCAGCAAAACACTCAAATTCGTTTGAATGTACAATATATTTCTCTTCAGAAACATGGTTTTTGAAATTCGCTTAATACTAAAGTTTTACTTAAATTACGAATATATCCTAAAGAGTTTTAACCTTATTTTACACGCTGTGTTGTGATACCACCAAATAATGTTTATGAAAAAAGGATTTTGGTTTAGCACGTCAAAGTTAAAAAGTAACAAGATTAATCGGGTCAAAGTTTTATTTGTACTAAGGCAGTGGTATATTAGATAATATAAAAGTATTTTGTTTTTTTAAATAATTTCAACTGTAGAATAATGTTTGTTTAAAAAAAATATTTTTCGAAGGATTGAATTAAATTGAAGGATTGAAGAATTGTTGAATGTTTTTTAGTTAAAATTAAAAGATCGGGAGAAGATTACAAGGCAGAAAATTCTGAACATTAAAGCCACAGAATATCCGTTCAAACGCAGTAGAATTCAGCGTCTGTGGTAAAATATTACGGCAGTAACAAGTGGTTTCAACTTTTGGTTTACGAGCCGGATATAAATTTAAAACTAAAATAAATTATTATCTTAATGAGAAAAATGCTTTCCCGGCTGGTTTTGTGCGATAGTTACAGTGTAGATGAAATCTCTACAGAGCTATTATTATTTTGTAAAATATTTCTCTGCAATATTTTCAGTCTGTTTATTTTGTTGAAGTGAAAACTAAACGCGATAAAATATTTAAAGCAGTAACCGAGAAACTTTTATTAAAATTAATGACTCTTAACTCATGCCAGAATATATTTATTGGAAAATTGTAATTTTAAAATGTCTATCATTTTTGGACGATTTTATTTTCGTGCCCGATATATAAACGTATATGTTCTTTTGTATGACTATTTGTTTGAATTCCAGCAAATAATATCTGTGATTACTTTGATATTTTACGACACCTTTTTTAATTTACTCTTCATTATTCTGTGTGATAGTATAATGAAAAGAAATGAGCGAAAAAATCAGAGACTATCATTGAAAAAAGAGAGAATCATTGAAATTCTCATTTGGGTATAATTCCTGCTGTATAAAAGCGAAACAAACTGTTTACTTACTGTTGTATATATACTATTACAATTCTGTTACTGCATATTCAGGGATTCTATTCCACCAAGCACTCTTAGTTTATACTTCTGGTATGGCAAGATTAAATAAACTTGTTTGTAAATTAATCTTAAAATGAAATGTTATTCGATAAGAAATTCAATGTCATTATAATTAGAGGTTTTTAAATTTATTTAAGATACATACTTATTTTTTTACATTGTTTTTCATAATTCCTCATTTATACAGGTATGTAACACCTGTATAAATGAGGAATTATGTTTCCTTATTGTCAACTCTGTTACATCCACGTGATAGAAAGCAAGATGATGCCGAAAGATGAATTCCGGTTCTTCAATGACAAAATCTGTGAAACTGTAGATAATTTAAATGATTCAAAATTGACGATTATGTATCCATATTTTCTATAGGCTTATGCCGACTATTCATTTTAAATTATCGTTGTTTTTCAAAAATAGATTAGAACAAATAGTTCTATCACAATGTGCTATCTAAATTATTCGACTTTTGTAAAGGTTTCTAAGTTTTTAGCCAAAAATATCTGACGATACATGAACATATTACAAACGTTGATCAAATCGAATTTAAATAGGTCTTAAATATAATATTTTTACTTTAACTAACTTCTTGTGATAAATTTAATATGGCAGCTGTATACCAGTCTCATTAATTAGCAAGCTTTTATGCATGTCGATTTTGCAGAATATGATACAATATAGTTTTTATGTCAGTTACTTTACTATGTAAAATAGTCGTCAATTATTTATGTTTAGTAGATTTAATAACCGTATCTTTTAAATGACAGCTTGAGTATAATTTCAACAGTAATTGTGTGAGTGTTTTTTTTATATTAAAACACACATTTTAGTATTTATTTTCACAATACATTTTACGATCAGAACCACTTTCATTCATTGCGAGCATTGTCGTCTATTTAATAATGTTCGCAATGATTCAGTTGATAGTGCTCACGATGAGTGAAACCGGTCCTGATGATAAAATATATTGTGGAAATAATTACTTAAAAAACTTTTTTAAGTTTATATTACATAAAATATCATGCCTTTCCATGTAGAAGTGGCAGTTAGCTCCTTAAAAGTGATTGTATTTTTGATTGATTCTAAAATACTAAAATCATATAGGGGTATACAAAAGAGATTCCTCGCTTTTTTCTTTTTGAAGAGTTTTTCATATTTAAACAAGAGCTTGGATAAATTTTCAGAATAATTTAAAATTAAACATTGTATAAATACTTTAAAGTGTTGAGAATCACAATCGGATACTTAACAACAATTTGATGCCAGCCCGATGGCTCTTTGACTGAGAAACAAAAGGAATTTTCTCCATTTAAAATATCTTAGACGCAGTTCAAAGTTTGGGTAAATGTGTCTCGGTTTTCAAAACATTAACAATTACCATTTGGGAGCTCGGAAGGTTGGCTGACTGGGAATACGGCGTCTCCTAGGTTCCTAGCCTCAGATAATTAGTAAAATGTGCTGCCTTGGGGATCCGTGTGCCCTAAGGATCGCTGCTACTTGGCAAAAGTTAGGGACGTTCCCGGAACAGCGAAAGAGGTCTTGCCCGAACACTTTTTTTTGATCAGTGGCGCACAAAATATATTGGTAACATTTATTTATAAATATTCTCAATAACAAAATATAAACTTCTTCGCTTTTCTTTCGTATTGAATTCATTTAATTTCTCTCTGTTTTTTTTTTAATTCTTATATAGAGCGTATCCCGATTTTACGTTTTTCAAAAAAATTTACGCAAATCCGTGAAAGATCAAATATTTCATTTTTACGATCACTACATTAAAGTAATATTTTTAAAAAATTCTTTACAATTTATATGCTTCACTTTTAAGATATTTACATTTCTAGGGGAAATTTTTTATTTTTAAATAAAAAAAACCATGTTTATAATAATAGTAATAAATAAATACAAGTATTGTTGCTTTGGGACGATTTTTTAGTGGTTATGAGCAATCGAAATATGATAATTAATTACTATAACCGTTATATATAAAATTCAGAACCTATTGTTATAAAATGGCGTAAACGACCGTAAATATGTCACAGTCGTTATTTGAATATATTTTTAACCTGATAAAAACTATTCAAAATTCTAAAAAGATTTTTCGAATTATTGTCACTTTTTTTATAAACTCTAAAATAAACACAAAAATTTATATAAATTTTTTATGACTATGAACTAACGCCAAATTTGCATTGATTTAATTGATATTAACGTCCAGCCCTCTCAGCTATGGCAGCTTACGTTTTTTTTTTTAATGATTCAGTGAATAAAAAAACTGTTTCAATTTGTTTTTAAGTTATTCTTTTACTTTTATACATTATTAAAATTATATGGTCTTTCAAAAGTTGTTCAAAATTTACCCAGCATTGCATAAAATTTCTAATCATGCACACTGATGTATAAGATCATTCTGCATCTCATTCAAGAGATAATATTTTTGAATAATATTGTACGATTGAGTCAAACATATTGACACCGATAGTTCACCAGATATAACAAATGCAATAACATAGTTTTGTTGGATGACAATGACAACCTTTTTTTAGGTGGGATTTGCACGCCACTGTCAATCGTCATCGGGCGTGCTTATTCGAATCTCTTAAACAAATCCCGTGAGCCCCTTTCCCTCTGACGGCTTTGGGACTGGATGCAGTGTCCGCGAGTATTCGACTTTTTTATCAGAGATATCTGATAACTTAAGGCATCTTTTCATACTTATTCATTATTTTAATTAAATATGGATACTTCATTTATTATGACTTATTTCAAATAATATCCTGTCCATTGCCGCTTTTATACACACACACACGCGCGCAAACACTGTCTGTCTGGGTATTTTTCATTGTTATTGATGGACTATGCACGATAATTAACTAATGGCATATGTTTTGGACATTTAAACAATAAACTAAAATATTGTATATACAAAAGTTTTAAGCTGTTTTTTTGGCAATCGATTATCTTCACAATAAGAAGTGCGTCCAACTGAAAGTACAAGCTATCAATGAATAAAAATGTTGCTAAATATAATATAATAGTAATATATAAAAATCCGAGTGAAAGTTACATTATATTAAGGATTTTTTTATTGCTTGTCCAAAATAAAATTCATTAACGTTAATTTTATATTTAAATTGAACATCACAAATTTACCGTTGAATCCATGAAAAAGTATAGCAATAAGTCGTATTAAATTAAGTTTACGTAATTAAAAAAGTATACAAAACTAATGATACCATATACAGAATAAGGTCAAAAAATTATGATTTTATGAAACCGCAAATATAATGTTTTTCCACCAAATAATGAGGATTAAAAATTTTAAGACTATTATTGCTTTGATAAACTTACTTTACAATTGAGGTTTTTATTTTAACGAATTAAGATAGATTTTTATTTTAAAAAATGACCATTAGTTTTAGTAAAGCATTTTAAGTAATAAACTTTAGTCAAAAAAAAAATGCAGACTAAATCGTTTTATTTATTCGTACTGCGCAGAACACCATTCAGAAAGCGCTGATGTATAGAATCTTTTTTTTGCGAAATAATGGCTAAAGGAATTCTCCCAAGCCAACGTTCCACATAGAGTAAAAACTAAAAAAAGGTAAATCTGGCAAGAGTGTTTTGTTTGTTTCGAAAAAATTGCGTTTTTTGGAATATATAAATGGATCTTAATAGGTCAACAGTAACTAACTGTAAAATACAATATCCCACAAAGGATACAAAGTTAACCGGAAGGTCCCGCTGGTATCGTGCAATTACGTTTAAATGTTAACTGAACAACAACAAAAAAAAAACGTTTTAACGTTTAAAAGGGCATGCCTACTGAAAATGAATTTGTTTAATAAAATCGTAATACAGGACGAGAAAAACAAAAGATATTTTAAAAAGATCGTGCTTAGCAAGTATTTTTTTTAAATACTCTTAGGACAGAGATTTCATGACTTAATTTGAATCCGAGACTATATTAGCTTCATTTTCATTATAAGAATAAACGAAAGTTTTTAATATTTTTGAAATACTTGCTGTACTATAAAATAAAATATTAATTTATATTTCTGTCAAAAGAGCTCATCATAGATGATTTACAGCAACACTGTAGTATTAGTTATTTTGCTAACTATTATCCATCAAATGTGCTTTATTATAAATTTATGGGCAATATTTTATCACTAAAACTAAAACACACAGTCCCCAGTGATATTTTTAATTATTCCCAAAATTAACTAGCACAAAAAAAAACAATACTGTCGTCAAATTTACATGTAAGCTTTTTTCTACCAAAAGCAAAGTTGATAAATAAATACTAATGATTCGATAAAATAACATTTTTACTTTGAAACACATATTTCTATTCTCAATTAATTAATATTCCCATTTATTTTATGTAAAATTTCTACCTGAAAGATGAAAATATTACTGTTTGCAGCATCTGATATATCTACCAAAAAACTATTTTCATGTTCAACAACTATCACGGTTGGCCTAGAAATGTCAACAAGAATGGAATGTGCAAATTTGACTACGATACTAATTTCACCGCTTGTGAGACTCTTTTGTGGTAGACAAAATACAAATTTGAATATGAATTTTTGCCGTTGTAAGTAAGATATTAAGCGAAAAAATTCATTATAATTATTTCCAAAAACATATATTTGTGCCATCAGTACTTCGAAAAAGAGACTATTCAAAGTATGTATATTTGAATACATTTTATCAGGAAATCTTTTTTAATTTTGATTTTCAAATTTAGGGTTTGTGTTAAGTTCCCTCTTTCTCATTTGACTCGTAGTGAAATCGATCAGTCTGCTAATAGTCCAATTCTTTTTTCCATACTATTTCCATAATGGATAGTTTAAGCGCTTGATAAGCATTTTTTTCTAAAACGACTACTACTTATTGAGATAACATCCAACTAACGTTGAAATGCTTCACATTATATGTAAGTAGACAAAGTGGAAAACAATACACAAACAGCTCAACAAATTCTGTAATACCTTGTTAGGATTGCTGGGTAGATAGTTAATGTATTTTAGCTATACAAAATTTATAGACATATTTATAAAATATATCTGTTGAAGATTTAAGCTGGCATACCAATTTATGTCAATCTCTGCTATGCAATGCAATCCATGCTAATCTATAATTTAAAATGTTACAACTTTGATATTAAAATTTCATCAAGTACTTTCAATCGATTCCATAAATTATATTAATTATTATTCAAATAATAGCTTACACGTTCAAATAAGAGAACATCAGCGTTGACCTTTCGTCTATTATATTGGTAAAAATGTAAATATACAGTCAATTTAACTTTTCCCTAGTATAAAATGTGTTTCGTTGTACACCTGTTTAAGTAAAGTAGGTATCGGTTAAACAAACAATTTTCCATCAACCTTGGTTGCGAAGGACCGGCACTGAGAGAGTTTACCTTTAATTTTGAGATTTATGACTACGCTCGTCTAATTTTTCATCTTAATGCTTTTGACTTTGGAAACTTTTAACCTTGAACGGTAAATAAGTTTGGACATCACAATCAAGCTTAGTGAAAAGAAAGTGACATTTTTTTTCACTCAAATTTCGCTAACTTGAAAAGTCAATCTTCTAGGTATACGGTTTTTTTGACGGACAAAAACTAGTCATTCGAGAAATTGCTCTACAATTAAATACTTTTTATTTTTTTTGAATTTTATGAATAAAAAAATGGTCGAACAAATCAAAGTCTACTTTCTGTGCCTTAATAAAAAACAATGAATTTTCTCTCAGTTACAATACTGTAAATATAATAAACAGTTTCATCTTTCTTAATGGAATAAGTTGGGCCTCAATTTAAGATTTATACATATTTAATTCAATCCAACTTTGAGATCTTTTGTATAGACATTTTTGGTTTCTTATATCATTGAATTAACCTCAATTAAAAATCAAAACTTTTGTTGAAATTGTTTTCATGTGATTTTGAAAAATCTTAGTATATATATTTATTGTTTTGTTATTATTATTAAAAAGCTTCTAACTATTTTCTCTTATATAACATTATCACTTTTTTGTGCTTCCAAAAATTTTTCCCTATAGATTCACTGTATAAAAAAATCAAAAATGGAATTGATATTGACTCTGAAACTTCATTTAGTTTTCATGCGACTTTTAAGGTATAGATCATATAATGATTTGGACACTTTATGAGTGACAATACGCATTAC
Source organism: Himalopsyche japonica (assembly GCA_028555115.1). Lineage (NCBI taxonomy): Eukaryota > Metazoa > Arthropoda > Insecta > Trichoptera > Rhyacophilidae > Himalopsyche > Himalopsyche japonica. The sequence goes on from JAHFWJ010000148.1 coordinate 47,359, forward strand.
ATCCCGCACAAAGCCAATATGCATACATATTATCAAATGGGTCATACTAATTTAAGTTAAGACGTCTTTATATCCATTTTTATCGATGTCTTCAACAGCCTTTATTTGTTCGTATATCCGGGCTTTCGTCGGTTGAAATATGTGAAGTTTTCGTGCTTTGTGACTAAGTAAAACATATTGAGCGCACTTGCTGTGACCGTCCACTTTCGAAGCGGTGACCGCTTTTCTCTAAAGATGCGGGACAATCGATACCTGCCAATTCGTCAATGACTTGACATAGCAATTTGTTTGGAGAATTTTATCGGAGATGCTTTTATATGCATGTTAAACTGACTGTAAAAGGTATGAAACCTGAATATGAAAACCCGTCACAAAAAAATCATTGAAAACTAAAATTTTATTAACTGGGTATCGAAAAACTCCGATTTATTTGTATTTCGACTTTTAGCGAAAAAATAAGAATGAGTATTATCGATATTGATTGTGATGCTCATCTAATCAGAAAAAAAAAATCGATCCACATTTCGTACAACATCCTACGTCCTAATAACTATATTTTTTGCAAACAATTTCTTTTATTGATTGAGCTGGCATTTACTTGATAGAATTCCATTATAATACGGGAAAAAAATATTAGAACGAAGAAATTTTTGAGTATTATTTACGTACAATTAATAAACTCATAACAGCCTAAAGTTTTCATGAATAATATGATGTATATTCGAAAAATTTAATAACTTACAATACGAAATTTTGCAGTAAATAAAATTTAATATTTTAGAAATAAGTTATGAGTATGGTGACGAATCTTCTGAAACATTATTCAATGAATTCTAGAAGAAAACCATTGGCATAAGTGAGGCTTTAGCCTCTCGACAATACGTATTGTTCCCTTTCCGGGACATGCACTTGGCGTGGGATCCAAACGGATTTTAGAAGACTCATGCTGGCAAAAAGTATGCTGTTAGTTAATTATCATCCAAAAAGTCATCATTCAGCAAATTTGAAAAATTATACTATTAAATGTAAAAAGTTAATGGCAAAGAACAATATCCAATACAAAAAGTTTCTGAAATATATTTTTAAATCGATTTATGTATTATATAATACTTATCATTGTATGGATGGCCATGCCGTTTTTGTATATTATATTATACAATCGCTTAACGATTTTTAATTAGTAGAGAGTTTCTTGTACGTATTGTGTTTCCATGCCAGTTGACTTTTTTTATTGATTCATTCAATAAGGATTTACTTGGTCGAAGTTCATTTTAGATAGTTACACTAAAAATATATAAAATAATCATATGTCATTTTAGTATTATGAGATTTTCCAAACTATGCTCAAAGAAAGTTTCCTTCAACTTATATAGTTTACTTACTGAAACAAGACTGAAATTATAATATAACATTTTAATTATCTCTACATTTCATCTAAGATATTGACTGAGGGTGGTCGATATAATTTCAACATCAATTTTCAATCGTTACATTTTTTTACGTATATGTTGTTTAACAGGTCCCAAGTTCATAGATTCGGTTCATGTATTAGCAGACGAATTTCAATCTTGTATGTAATTCCTGAAGATTTCGAAAGAAAAAACCCGATCGATTGTGACAAAGTACACGTAAATCTATATATTTTTTTTATTTTACTTTATTTAAATAGTTTCGGCTCTTTTAATGTCACAACATTTCTTCAACTTGTATATTATTTAATCGACATTAAATACATATTTATTTTAATGTGATAAATGAGCTGTCTTTTTAAATGAATTGAATGGATAAAGAAAAATAAAACAATTCAAATATGCGAAAGTAAAATTTTACTTATCAGTAAAAATGCATGACAAGTAAATCGGAAAACAGATTCCTTGAAGTAAATGGAACCCTACAAAGTTCTTAGCTATTGATGAAAATGCAGCCGGCCAAAAAAGTGAATCTCAAGTTTATTGGATTGAATAGGATTGGACTGGATGAGCTTTTTGTGCACCTACGCCAGACTTTGCTCACATCCGATTCAGAGTACTTCCTGTTGAACGCTCAAAATGAAGTTGAGATCGGCTTTGCATCTATGTCCTACATAAATCGATGAAAAGTTGCATTCTGCAGAGCTTTTCAAGTTTCCTTTCAAGCATTATCGGGTGAGTTGGTCACACACCTAACAACAATTATGCGCTAAAAAAACATCACATAGTTTGTTTCAAATATTTCAAAAAAATATTAGCATGATCAGTTTGACAGCCAAGTTCTTTCAATTTCAGTGATTAAATATTTTAAATTAAGCATTTTTTTATCACAGGATGCATAATAAATCTAAGAATATAAGTAAGGACAGTGAATAATAATGAAAGATTCATTGTCACTGTTTTTTAATGTTGTCAATTTAATGCGCAGACAAGACCAACTGCCAAACTTAAATGTACCCTAATTTCAGAGCAAAGTAGTATTTGGCAACCATTTGAAAGAGCAAAACGCTGCTGTGCTACAAGAGCCCACAGTGTGGGCAATAAATCCATCGCGGGTGTCAAAAGTATTCATTGTAAAATAATGCAGTCTCTTTATTAATTGAATTGGCATTCACTTGGTAGAACTCCATTATAACACGATGAAAAAATAGCAATGTATTTTAGTTCTACAAAATTATTTTTAACAAATATAGTTGATAGCTATTTCGGCTCACGCCATCGTCAGAACTATAGTTCTATAGAATATATACTAAATAACTAAAATACATTGCTATTTTTTTCACCGTGGCGTGAGCCGAAATAGCTATCAACTATATTTGTTAAAAATAATTTTGTAGAACTAAAATACATTGCTATTTTTTCACCGTGTTATAATGCAGACTTATTTAAAATTATTTGATCAAAATGACATTTATTTGATACAAATAGAGCAAAAATTTAAGGCCATTATTTGGTCAGACAGTTATATAACTAATGCTTTATAATGGTTCTGATATTAACGATGGAATAATGCTAGTAACTATATTAGATGATTATTGATTAGTGATTCCAAATACCTTGTTTTTTACCATTATAAGATGACGTAAATAAAATCACAGTTTTACACCTTTTTGTAATACTGTTTTATCATATAGAATATAGAATAACTTTTCTAATTATTTTCTATCAAATATTCTAAGTTACTTTAGATGAAAGTATAGTTTAATATCTAATGAAACTGTTGTTATGAAATTTTTCTTTGTAACATTACCTGCCCTTTAGTTTATTTTTCTTCTTACCTCAATATCTTGCAAGAACAATCTGCGCGCCAGTGCAGTACAGGCTTTTACGTATTGCATAATTAATTATTTTTTTGAAGTTTATCCCTTGCTCATCGACAAAGCTAACCGTACAGGTGAATATTGATTGTCTATTCTATATAGCATTTTATTTGTATTAAAATAGTTGAAGCCACTGTTTTGAAGCTACGTGCCGGTACTTGATTCTGTTTGCTTTGTTCCTCTTTAAACTGCAATCCGAGTTTACGTCAGTGAGGAAAATGCATCTCCGTTAAACATTCTTTGTAAAATTTCCGAAGCTGGCAACACCGTTTTGTAAACGCAAATTCAAACTTTGTTGAATAAATTACTCGAACTATAGCTTACTTTACACGGCAGATTATGAGATACGAAGTAAAATTCAGTGTACTAGGTTTTATCCGGATTTATGTTGGAACTTAAGTGCAAACTATAATTGAATAATTATTATAACTAGGAATGTTTAATTAACGTTCTCAAATTTTCTAGCTTTTATGAAACTTTTTATTTATAATTCACAATAAATATTTACTTTTACATTTGGTTTCAATATTTAATTAATTTTAATGAGCTACTTATACTCATTAAAATCACCTTTTAATGATGTTTTTATGATAAACAAAAATTCGTTTAACATAATTTGACGACGGCTTAAAGACAAAACAGCTGTATTTTTACAGGCTTTTTTTAACATATTCGCGTTATCAAATATTTATTTGTTGTAATTTACAAAAATCATGATTTAAATTGGTCGAAGAACTTACAAATATTATTAAGATATCGAGAATCCTTCATCTAAATTCTTGCTCAATAGCTTATGAACACATTCTAATGAAGCTATTTGACCATATAAAGTATAAGTAATGAATGTTTTTAATAATATAGAAAACAACGCATCTTAACTGCAAATATAAGTACTAATGTCAATCGCTATGTCTGTGTTAACAATAGACTTCTATTACGATACTCGGAGGATTCACACAATACGATCGTGTCTTAATAATAGAAGCGGATTAACTGCACAGTGCAGTAGGGAATATTGAAATTAATGGAATCAATAATTAGTGCAAATGCAGAACAATTTAATTCAATCTATCAAACAGTTGTACGGTTGTTGATTTTATGTTAATCCTGAATATATAAATAACGTGAATAAATTAAATATAAACAATGACGTCTGACTAATTTTGACCATTAAATTATAAATGTAATTATAAAGATGAAGTATATTAAGGTTCCCGATTTTTTTCCATGTTTTAAGTTTGCACAGTGTTTGCTCAGTTAAAGTTTGTTCGTTGAGTAACTTACATATGCTACGCGTTTGTCGTGCTGTTGTTTACTTGAACAGCTTTGAAAAGCTCATAATAGTCGCTGATTATTTTTTTCTACCCTTTCTTTCAAATGATAATATCATTTAGAAAGAAATATTTTTTACTATCTTCACTCGAACAAATGAGTTATAAAGTTTTTCGTGGATAGTTTTCTCTATTAAGTGATATTTTTCCTTTTATTTTTTACACGACATTCAACAACAAAAACGTAAAACATGTCACAAAATACTGGTAAAAGCAAAATATGTTGAATTTCCCATACGTCTGACGTTTTTGTCATCCCTGTGTATTTGAAGAACATAATTGCGTCTGTTGGCGAAAAATTTCATTAGCAACAAATAATGAGACTAGAAAATTTTGTTTACTCAGATAACGTGTGAAAATTGATTACGGAGCGTCAATTTTTCGATCCCGCTTAACATTCTATAATATTTTTGATTCCGTTGTCACACGTCAATTTAACACCCATTTTATTTTGCATAACTGATCAGTTGATAATGCTCGCGATGAGCGAAACCGGTCCTGATTAAATAACATATTGTGGAAATAAGTACGAAAAATGTGTTTTTATTATTTGAAATATCATGCCTTTCCATCAAGAAATGACAGTTAACACCTTAGAAGTGACTTAGAAATTATGTTGAAATGTTACCAAAAACTCTATAATCAAAGATTTATACTGCAAAACGACTTTACTTCTAAGTCATTGAATTTTCCAAGTGTCTAGGTTTTCACTTGTGAAAATAAAAATTTATTCAAAATTATGTTGTTTATAAACGTAACTGGTTTTAATATGAAAATTGTTTAAATCAAAATTGGTGCATAGCTGAATTTCTACTTAAAAATTTAATTTTTTTTCACTATCTTTCAAGTTTTATTTTTATTACACGATGAAAAAAATAGCAATGTATTTTAGTTCTACATTTTTTTTTTATATAATTGATAGCTATTTCGGCTCACGCCATCGTCAGAACTCTTACGTTGAGGTTTTTTAGGCACTAAAAGAAAAAAAATTAATATACTTAAATCAATATTTTCCTATTCGAGATTGAGAGTAACAAAGCATGTGGAGTATGATCGATACAAATTTAGTAATACACTTACTTTGCATTTCTTTTCAAACATTTAGTATAAAAAAATAATGTCAGGAAAATAATATTTTTTAATCAAATAACAATATTCCATTTACACTGTAAATTAAAAATTTCATTGAATTTTTTAAACGCTTTAACTGTAAATTGATTTCTAAAGCACTGATATCAAAGCGATTCTTGAAGATGTGAACTTCTATCCGGTTTGGCAGCCCTTTCAACCTCCAGGCAATTCTTATCCTCTATTCTAGCCAAGTTTTATATGCCCAATGAACAGGATAGCCCAAATATCGATACTTCAGAAAATAGACGATAGCTTTTACAATATACTGCGAACCCGAGTATTTTATAAGCCGTTTTTTTGTATACTACTAAATGTACCTACATCGTTTTGCATATGCATATACTTACACCTAAAATATCATATATTTCTTTTTACTTTGCGACTTGGTAGGAAATGTCTTAACTGAATCTAGTATTAAATGCAGATAAAACAATAATTTACTGGGCCACAGAAATTCGGCTTATTTAAATGTCATTCTTTTTAGCTTACGCTTTTAAGATATAGCGGTAGAGCAACAGAGTTATGGTCTCTCATTTGTGGACAGCTAGAAAGCAGAAATACTTCAACAATTCAAATTTAATACTGAAATTCTATCAAGTACCTTCAGTCGATATCATTTTTTTTAATTATAAGATTGAATGAAATTTATTGATTTAAATAATGAAAAGTAATGTATTATTATTAATCTAAACAGATCAAAAATACTGAAAAGTCTAACAGAGTTGAATTGAGAAAAAATATAAATAAAATATATTTTTACAATCTCGCTCATACGAGTAGCATGTTTTCATTGCAAAATTATGTTCATAATTCACTGTCGCTTACTAATTTTTCAATAAATAAACATTGTGAATTTTTCTCAATCCTCTTACGTTTTAGATATGAAATATTAAGTTTGTATTGGGCCAGTCTGTTGACAGTCGTTTATTTCTTTACATTCGTTATCGAAGTCTTCGAACCCCTTTTATAAACGTATGCTTTTTACACCTCGTGCGGAGTATATTTTTTATTGAAAAATATTATTTCCCTTAGACGCAGATCTTTGGCGGAATCCACTTTTATATAACTACCGTTTGAATGTGATGACCTACTTTCTGCGAACGTTTTCAAATTTGAATCATTATTGACATTCGATAAAAGGATATATAAAGTTCAAATTCTTGAAAAAATAATGATCCTATCAGACAATGCGATAACTTTCAAGTCTTTTTACTAGTTTCATTGTTTTCATTAGTTCAAAACGTGTTTTGCAATTTATGTTGTAATATGTTTTTACACTCACGAAAAATTTGACGATATTTTATTGTCTACAATAAAACTAAGCACATTTATAAATCAAAATAGTAGGTGAAACCTGGATATTATTTTGCTCACTTTCAATATTTCAAAATTTAAATTGATAACATAATTGATCCTACAACGACTTGAGCCCAAACCAATTTGAATACTTGAATAAATCTCAAATCATTAGACATACAGTTTTTTTATTCTGTAAATTTTGAGTTCATATTTTTATGTTAAAAAAAAATTATAAACTTTGTCACACACAAATAAATTCAATATTCCTGAGGCATGTCTCTAAAATTCCGACAAACAATAGCAAGTTATAAACAATTTAACAGATCACATTTGTGTATGAATAGTAACAATCTGTGCAAATTCTTGGGCCGAAATATCAGGCAGCTGCATCGTGATTTATCGTCACCGCAACAGCCTTCGGTGCAACTTGCAAGTCAAATCCAACAACCGCACAACTTATTGCAAACATAATTATTTCGCTTTGTACGAAAGCATCTTTGACACTGCAGTGATGCTACAATGCATGGCTCCTGCATGGCTATTACCACTTTTATGGCAAACATATTAAAATCGACTTAAATATAAATAAATAGTTTCACTTATTTTTATCACTGACAGGTGTGAAAAAATGTGATATACTCAAGATGATCAAATATGTATATAGTATCACTATGACTTAACAAACTTATTGAATGTAAGAATATTGACCTGAAATTATTTTCACATATGTTGGCAACGCGTTTTTGTTAAAACTATAATAAAACAACAGTGAAAAATAGCAATGTTTATATAGCTAACTATAGAAATAGTTCTGACGATGGTGTGAGCCGAAATAGCTATCAACTATACCTTATAAAAAAATTGTTGAAATAAAATACATCGTTATTTTTTCATCGTGTTATAGTGGAGTTCTACCAAGTGAATGCCAATTCAATCAATATAATAAAATAAATATTCAAACAATGAGCCCTATATAATAAACTCTTTTTCACTTAAATTTTCTTCGAAATTGGTATGATCAATCGATATTTGGCTATTTACAATTACCATTTTATTTGCTTTTAAAATATGAAATTAAATAATATTCTATGGTTATGATAGAGTAATTACATAGTGCTTATCGAACCTGTTCAAAAACTTTCTGAAAAGGTCTACACCTGGGAAGGTCGTCCGTTACTTAAGAGTTTTGATGCACACTTATTATAATATTATTAGCATGTAATTTTTGCTATGAACTTTTATTTAGGAAGCAAGGACTATATCACCTAACTAATATTTATTTACTAGTCTTGTTGACGATACACAACAACAACGACACCGCCATAAACGTGGCGTAGGTGTATCGTAGCATACCGTAACTAGACGCTAGTATGGCGATAGAAGAATGAAAGATTCACGAATCGTTTGATCCATTTGCCAGTTCATTGGTACCAGTGCGCACAACGTTTCTCGTTTGACATCATCCCATTTGTTCTTCCTTTACTTCACTGTAAACAACATGTAACATATAATCGTACACAGCTCTATAAGTTTCTTACTGCTTTCGAAAATGTTATCTATTTAATTTCATTAATCTTTTATGTTCTAGATCATAGATTCCCATGTTTTTAGACCAGGGGCCAAATAAGCTTGGGAAGACACAAAATTACATCAGGCCCCTCGGAAAATTTACCTATATTAAAATAAATAAAACAGAAAATGTAGTGAATATATTTCTTAATATACTTACAGTGTTATAAATTGTTGAGTAATTAATATTTATTAAATAGTCCTAATGAAAAAGATTCGTCACTTGCAACAAAATTTTATCATGAAATGTTCTCATAAGTTTATTGATATTAGCACCTTGTGGCCTTCTTTTTGATTTTCAGTGCTCCTCTGCAACCTCAGAGCTTCCCAGGACCCCATAGCTCCGTTCAGGACCTCCTATAGAAGCAAGAGGCTCATTTTGTTAGCCTATGTTCTAGATTTTTAAAATAATCAAATATGGATATACCTACAGAGTGAATGTACATTTCTTTTCATTTAACTACTACATATATTTAAAAAAAAAATTTTAATCATAATTTTAATCTCATTCTTCGTTTTTTTTAAGTTAGGGATGACAGTTGTCTTTTGCTATTTCTAGAACCTATTTTAATCATCATTTAGAGTAAATAGGATTGTATGAAATCATCACACACATCCATACATTCCAATTTCGAATTGAAGAAATTATTCAAGCTTCTAACCGTTGCCCGCTCCTCCTACAAATATATGTTTTTTTTATTGATTTATTTCCATAAAACTACAAATTGTGTAATGCATTGTTTATGATTGAGTAAGGTATTAAATAAACATACTTTGTGTGCTATATGCTTACTATTATCGATTCTTCGACATTCTAACGTGAAACGTTGAATGTGAATTGAGTACAAACTTTTTTCATTTTTATAAATACTTATGTTTATTTACAAATATGGAAACAGAGCAGTACAAATATGCGTTTTTAAAACATCCACTACACGAGAGATATTGTTGTTATCAAAGAATCACTCGTTAATCTCTATGAGAATATAATAATCGTTTGGAATCATATGCTATCCCACTCTATCACTGCTGTTTCAATATTTGACAGGCTGAAAAATACAATGATTCGGTAATAATTTAAAAAGAGCATGACTGTGGTCACTTACTTTTTAATCTGATAATTCTTTATCTGGAACAAGCAAAGTGAGAAAACAAATGATTCGCTTTGAATCCAACTAGAATCTAAGCGCGTGTCGAGTGCTTAATTCTTTTCTGCGCAAACGATTTTTTCTTTCCTGATAATATCTAACAGCAATAATACCAAAGCTGTTATATAAAACAACATTTTAAATCTTTCCTACTTATTCAATGAAAAATTCAAGCCTATTTTTTTAGTTAAATTATTGATGTCATGTAAAAATTTGGTTTACAAAATATCATTTTCACTTTTTTAGGAAACATTAAAATCTTTACACAAAAAGAAACATTATTTTCAGAAAAAGTGATTAATAATTCATGAGATATATAAAGTTTTTGAAACATTTTATGTGAGGCCTTTTTTTTCACAGGCTGAAGTATTACCTAAATGCGGGTAAAGAAAAATATATCGCCTTTTCGTCAGTCAGCAAAGGAGCAGAGCTTGTGGAAACATTCGCTAACTTTCTTTTGCAACCAAAAAAACTTTGAATAGAATTACTACGCAAGTTTCCGGCG